>JAUMHA010001350.1:7523-21485 GCA_032359765.1 Saxidomus gigantea
CTGTAGAGTATGTCTGTAGATGGTATTAAAGCTGTAGAGTATGTCTGTAGATGGTATTAAAGCTGTAGAGTATGTCTTGTCTGCTGCCATTTCTAATAGTTAGGGGACACATCATCATTTGTGATGACGTTGTTGTGGGACGGAAGGGGACACGCCATCATTTGTGATGACATTGTTGTGGGACGGAAGGGACACACCATCATTTGTGATGACATTGTTGTGGGACGGAGGGGAAACGCCATCATTTGTGATGACGTTGTTGTTGGACGGAGGGGACACACCATCATTTGTGATGACGTTGTTGTGGGACGGAGGGGACACGCCATTATTTGTGATGACGTTGTTGTGGGACGGCACTGAGCTTAATGTTGTTAGGAATATTTTCACATATTTAATCCCTTCAAAAATATGTTTTATGTCAGTATTACCTAAATCAGTTCTGACTTTGATATATTAGATACAATTAGCTCTAAGTTAGAAGTTAAATTATGCATAATTTACAAATAAGTTATGTTATCATTGTAATTCAGCAATAACTTTCATATGAAAATAGTATATTCAATAGCGTTTTTGACAAAGAGGCTGATCACTGGACCAGTGTTTTTAGAAAGTAATACTCCTTGGATATCGCAGATATTATCAAATTATACCTTTAGGCGTGCATATTGCATGTCCATCCCAACCAGTGTCGGTACAATTAAACAACCTATCTCCGGAAGAATCGTACCCTGGGTTGCAAGAAATTGTTGCAGACATCCCTTCTTCTGTCCCATCAGTTGCTGTGAACTGTCCGTTAGTTATCGTATGAATGCCACAGTCTACATACAAATGTAAAAGCCAAATAATTATTTCATTTCAAAAACATATCTTTATGATTATTTACTTTATCTCTTAAAAAGATTTAGAGAATAACAAGAAACATCTTCGTATGTATAGTAACTGTTAATTTAACTTGAAAACTTGTGATAATTTCCATTTCCTTATTTTGCACTTATATTTATAACACTTTAACTAAAAAGTTTGTGAAAAAGATTTCATGTCTCTTCCAAGGAATAAGATCAGAGCTGGCATTTAACAGGGACTGCAGTCTCGTTGCCTACTGAGATCCAGATCTTTTACCCGTTGTCTTTATCATAACTTTCTAACCTTGATTTCAAAGACTCCCAATTGATATGTTCGGCCTTTTAATCATGGGAATATTTTCGTCTATTCTTTGTTTGTAAAAGCTCCTATTTAAACAGGTAAAATTGTATAACTTCAAACGTGTTTTTTCTGTAGAAAATAGTGTCAAAAGTTAAAGTGACTGCTCTCAACCATTTCAACCGTATATCGGTCATTTTGCAGGCAGGCAGGCAGTTCACCTAATCATCGTTCATGGGAAGAAGTCAGTACTATATCATTATCCTCCGTAAGAAACTGCCAACTTTCCCACATAAACAGAAAAGGTCAGGAGCAGGCCTCTAACAAATAACCCTCAATCTATGAGAAGTTTCAGTGATTTAAAGTCAGCGACTAAAAACACTCGACCGCAGGGGCGGACTTAAGAAATTCACACGGGTAATAAAAATCATTCTACTCTTTCATAAAAACGCTTTTCATCATTTCTCGTACTCTGCAGTTAACAAGATTACCATAAATAGCAGAATTCTTATTTTTTTTAATTTCGCACAAATACTATCTTTAAGACAGGCAGTTAAATCAAAAATAGTCACCTTCTGTGAGAATGCCAGCTGAAATCTTTGTTATTAAAGCGGCTTTTTCACAGAAAGGAAACCAACATATAAAATTTAAAAAGGCAAACTTTTTTTAACAATAGTTAAAAGTTTGCATTAAACATAAAAGTAAAAATTACATTTTAACTCGTGTAAAAAATCATTTATACCATATTTACAAGTAAAGTTTGTTGGACTCCAATGTCCGTCGTTCTTGCATACAGCCGTACTGGTAATATGTAACTTGTAATTAGTAATACAGTAATACTTGATCCAATTATCTGGAATGTAATTTGTACCATAGACAACTGTTGCATTCTGGGACGGATCGTCACAACCTGAAAGTTAATGTATAAAACTAACGTAGATTTCCAGTGATAAGTATAAGATCGAATACTTTGATTTAGAAATCAAATTTTATTATCTTTTTAAAGTTTCAAATAATTTTACCTTTGCAGTATGTGGCTCAACACAAGTTTTAAGATGGTTACATAGATTCTTAACAAACCTTTCTCATTTTTTTAAAGTGAAACGAACGGCAGTAATATCGTTATGTCAAAAACAAATCAGCTGTAAAAGAAAAGATTTCAAAAAAATTTCACCGAAGAAAATTGGTTTTCAAGTTTCAAGTTTCTGGAAATTCCTTCAGGCTTAAAAGTATATTAGGACCTTTTGGTGTGGTCTGTCGTTAACACCGGCACAAAGCTGAAATGCAGCACTATATCTAATTGAAGTTCATACGTAAAATGTTAGTACTTAAAGAGTTTTCATATTATTTGTGTATATAATAATTCTGTTCTTCTGGCAAAAGCATTGTGGACAAATATTTCTAATTTTGCTAATGACATTCCTGTTCCCTAAAAGTCATTATTTCTGTGAATTTACACATATTTGGTCGTTTCAAGAACGTGTGTTGGATAAATATTTTTCTCGGATAAGAGTATAAAGGATATTTGATAACAAAATGATACTCGTCTTCAACAACATTGCAAATAGTACAGTTTCTTTGGTTTACTGGTACACTAGTTGATCTAGTACAACTGTGTTTCAATATGTACAGCATCATTCTAATTTTCTTTTTTTTTAAATTGCAAACTCGGCTTTTTTGAAGAAGAAATACAATATCATAAGAAGATAATATGACTTAGGTTTGTTCATGTTATTGAAACGCTTACCTGATGACTTACACACACCTAGAGCCGGCGAAGTAACGTTTTCACCAGTAACGTTCCCACCAATATTATTTGGACATGGCCCTGTGTCCGGACAGCTCGTACAAACTTCTTCATCATTCTACGTACAGGTATCAGAAAAGGTAAATAAAGTATGTTTATTTTAGCTAATGCATTACCTAGTGACTTCTACTGGAGTAGTTTGTATAAATATCATTAAACAAAATTAATCAAATTGCTGTATACAATTTAAAGTTTAATAAATGCTACTTTGTTTTATATACATCATCACGGAGTCTATACATGGGGAAACATTTTGCTATTTTTCAGCATTGTTTCATATCCAAAAACAATTCTTGATATCAAAAATTTAATCAAATCATAAAAGAAAATATCGATTTTTGAATGGTGATTGTTATCAATAACCATCTTCCAATGACATTGCTCAGAGTCATTAAGCATTCTACCTAAATACAGCCCGCAATCATCCATGCGCAGTTCATATAGTTCCGTGAGATTCAACTTAATCTTACAAACGCAGACCAATAAAGCTCACGAGATTTACGTATATCTGCAAAATCTGTCTTTATGAAACATTAATGTACATTCATTTGATGATTTGAAATTGATATTATTCAGTTTCATTATTCGTTACAATCTAAATGCGCAAATATGTACAAAAATAACTTTCAAAACTAAGCTACTGTGTGATATTATTAACCTGGCACTTACTCATCTACGCCAGTTTTTTCGGTAACATTTGTGTGTGTTTTCGTTATTTCAATCGAACAAATACGTTTAATCAACTGAAGTTCATACCACACAAATGGTGGGGTAGTGGTCAGATATTTAACTTGTATGCAAGGTTACATGAGTTCGAATCCTAACCAGATGATTTTAATTTTCAAAAGTTATTTATTAGAAGATGTTGGTAAGTTAGTGACACTGTTTATGTACGTTTTCGCCCTTTTATATAATACAATGTACAGTTGTATATCATTTCTGGTTTTCCTTCATACACGCAGGGAGATCAAAAATGACATTACTTTCCCTTCAACATGCGAATCTTGGAAAATTGGTGTGCGGCCAATATTTACAAAAAATATCTTATAAATCAATAAAAAGTTATCAAGCCTGATGAAAGATTCGAACCGAAAACCCAGAGATTTACAGCCGAATGCTCTATCTACGGAGCTTATCGTGGCGTCGATGTTATCAATTTATTTTTTTTATTTTTTTTATAAATACCAGCATCTTTGTTTTTGTAAAGATTGAAACCGAAAATAATCTTTCCGGATATATATGGAATATTAAGTGCCAGGTAAATAATGTCGAACAATACCTAAAATGAAATTCTTGATATCAAGAATAACGTTGATGAAAAATATAACGGGATATTTCTGTAAAAAAATCGTATTATACATTTTAGATTTTTTTAGTAGTCAGTAAAATAGTCTCACCAGAGAACATCTGTAACCTATGGTTGTACCTCCTATTACTGTGTAAATATCTAACTGTTGTAGAACTCTGTGCAAGACTGGGACCTCACTTGTTAAGGAATCATCTTCATTTTAGCAACTTTAGAAGAGGGTCATAAGCTGATTGATGTCAAACAAAATTAAACTCTGACCTGCAGTTTCAGAAGTTTTAAATTATCCACACCGAATGTATACAAGTCATTTTCATTTTAAAGAAATCAAATATATTTTAGCGAAGTTTGTAGAGAGTCAAGAGGTGATCATATTTATCAAGTTAAATTAAATTCTGACATCTAGTTTCAGATAAGAAAATTTTGAGTTTGATATGTACAAATGTAGATTATATAGAGAAAACGGTCACATGACACTGAGGACCTCATTCGTTCATGAATCTAAACCAACTTTGTTTTAGCAATTTTGGCAGACAGTCGTTAGGTGATCATCTGAACCTAAATAAATTAAGTTCTGATCGGTAGTTTCAGAGGTTTTGTTGAATGGATCAGAATTCTGTTTGCAATTCTGGTAGAGATTCTTACACGGAACAGCCCTGGCGAGATTCATTTACATTTGCCAAGGGGTTGTTAGGAGCAATTATTAAAAACACCGAACGACGGACAAAATGGATTGCATTTCTTAATATCCAACACTCATTTTCTCATCTGAAGAATTTGATTTCCTGGCATTATTTCTTTTGTACATGAAAAAATTAATTCTTGATATTAGGAAACATAAAAATTATTTTATGATATCGGAGGAAACTTTTTGATGTAAAGAAATTCAAATTCCTGATATCATGAAATTAAGTTTTAATATAACAAAGCTCGAACAATAAACCCCTCAGAGGATTGATCATACTAGGAATTACAAACATCCTAACCCCTTTAAAGATTATATTTTCAGATTCATTTGACACGTGTATATCACGATCAACTGGAATAATTGTTTCTTAAGACAATAAAAAATCTAGAAAAAAGTAGCACAAACTTTCAAAGTGATCTTCATAATTTAAAAAAAAAGACATCAATCACTGACTTACTCATTGAAAAATAAATAATGCCAAAGTTATAGCCCAAATATCTTAAATATTAAAAAGTCATGCTTTCTGTTATGTGTATATAACTGTGTTTCTTATTATAACTTACAATTGTCGCTTTCAATGATAATATAATTGTAAACACATGCTTGTTAAGTAACCGTTTAACCCTCAGTCATCATGGCTTGATTGCGCCGTGAAGTTGAAGACTTCACGATGCTTTTCTTATATCGTGTTTACAAGGTATTTCTTATCTTTGCTTGCTTTAGTAATTCCTTCATATTCTTGGTGCTCTGACTGAAAACATATTTTGACTGGTGCGCAGTACTTTTTCATGTACTACTTTTTTAATTCTATATTAATGTAGGGGATCAGTTTTGGCAATGTTATGACTGATGATTGATTTTTTAGACGGAGTTAAGCAAGAAGAACTTACTATTATGCAGTTATGCACGTATTTTCTTTTTCATGACATATTTTTTAAGTATAATTGAATTGAACATTCCTTGAACTTAATTTAACAGCTTTATACAGTTAACTAAATTTTGCAATAATTTTCAAACGGCCACGTTTGCTTTATTATCTTTATTTTGATTCTTTCTGCATCTTGCACTATGCCCCGAAACATAAAATAACTTACCTCTT
This sequence comes from Saxidomus gigantea, assembly GCA_032359765.1. NCBI lineage: Eukaryota > Metazoa > Mollusca > Bivalvia > Venerida > Veneridae > Saxidomus > Saxidomus gigantea. The sequence continues at coordinate 13,564 of JAUMHA010001350.1, forward strand.
TTGGGGGTGTTGGTCACATGGATTTTCAGGTACCAACGTGGACATTTAAAAATACGATCAATTAATGAGACACGATATCAATAACGAAACCTTTGATATCGATTTTGTTGAGATCTGCCTTTGTTGTTTTTCAACTGAATTGTTATTTGGAATTTCATTTAAGCTTACTTGACCATATAGAAAAAGGCTTATGACATTGTTACTGACTTACCCAATTGTTTTCTCTATCCCTTTGACAAGTTAAACAGTAAAACAAATCATGTTGTAAAACCCTTAATTGTTGCTACTTAGTCAATCGATTGATAAAACAAAATTAAACCGAGCAAATACCAACATGACACAGTGTAATCCCAATCTGTTATGTCAACGCTTGTATATATTTAGATCTAAAATAACATACAATTTGAAGACTGAAGTGTCCTTATGAGCCATTGGTGCTAATCGAAACATTTCTTTACGAAGTTGTCTGTAGATATTTCGGCTATGACTATATGTTACAGATTCATGAAAGTGTTCGAATAGATTTGAAAACATGAACAAAATAAAATGAATTGCTCCATTTTCTCATTTTTTCCATAATACAAATATTGGTCAAAATTGTCCCAAATTTCATGTGAACAATCTTTTGTTTTGTGGTTTTGTATATTTTAGTTTTAACTAGCTTGTCTCATAGCCACTCTGGAATGTTTTGTATGTCATGGGTTGAACTTGAGCCAGTTTACCTACAGTTGCATTCTTAGTGGACTAACCTTCTGCATGATAAACAATTACAGTCGTTTTAAAGATATCACTGTGGCATCAAGTTCAATAACTTTTAACATTTTAAATACAGAAGAATACAGCCATTTTCAATTTGCACATGTGACTAGCTTGCTGAACAAATAAACCAGAAGTGTCATTTTATTGCTAGATTCTCATCCTGCACTCCAAATATGGCGTGTGGAACTTTCAGCGACTGTTGATTCCTAATAACGTTTGTTTCGTTTAATTTCATTGTACATTGCATTTTCTAATGCACTAGCATTGAAACGTCGTTTCTGATTGGTTACATCATTTAAATTTGAGACAGGTAAATATCGATTATCGAACTACATTTAAGAGCATTGGGCGTAAGAACATGGTTAACAGTTTAGGTATTTGACATAAATCTGCGTCAATAAATACTGTTTTAATGGTCGCAAAGAGATGTTATAGCTCCGGGTAACGCCGTCTCCATTATAATATTTGCGGCCAATGAAAACTGTACATACAGTCAAAAATATCAAAATTACAAAACAGTTAAGTTTTACTCTAAATTGATGTTTTGTAACAAGTTTTTCCATGATATACTTTAATGAAGTTACCTTTAGTATGACAGCATCGTATAATATCTGAAAATAAATATAAAATGTATCAGTTCACTCACAAGATTCCATTCTTGTTTAATTCCAAAAAAGTACCCCGGCATATCTGTTATTCTTGATGTAGAATGTACAACAGTTGTAACCAATCCACTGTCAACTTCTAATAGAAAACAAGTTTTTGTCCGTGCCATGTAGTTTACAAATTGACAGCGCTTCCTTGCCTTGCAGTTCTCAATACAATCACGAATGCTCAATTTTGGAATTATAAAAAATACATCGATGTCCACATTTTGGCTTGATGATGTGTCCAAATACTTGGAGACGTACACATTTTCAAAGGGAGTAACATTATTGAACAGAACACAGTGCAATAGAACCGCGAGCAGAGTTTGCACTTTGATTAACATCTTCAGTTTTAACACTCATCAACAGTCCATTATTTATATACACTGAAAGTGTGTCTAAGCACAAGTTCCTCGGACGTCTATTAAGTAATATGTGAACTATATAAAGTTTTATTCACATTAATGTATGACCCCATTTGCCTACTAATCGAATCGCTCAGATTTTCAAATATACGTCTTTCTTTTTTTATTAAAACTAACTACTAAAACCACTTAATCATTTAGAGTTCGTTCTTAATGGAAAGCACTTTAGCTCCGCCCACAATACATGTCGGTGACTATGCAAAAGGTCAAATGAGGTTAAACACTAAGTAAGTTAGAGTTTATTAAGTCCAATTTAAACAATTAAAAAGATCCGGTCGCTTGATACCGCTCGCTCCCTTGGGGTTTCTCAATTGTTAAAAATTTGACTTAATAAACACTAACTTATACATAAAATGTAATTGCAAATTACAAGGCATTATATTGTTGGTGTAACAGGAATTCTTAATTACATCTGTTAAATACCAATGTTGAAATGCTCCTATTTTGTAACCTAGAATAAATCAATACAGCCTACATGTAGTCTGTTTTGTTTTTCAGTAATCTGGCACTATTTCATCCAATTTTGGTATCATTATGGTGACTTCTGTTAACTGTGTTTTATTAGTAAATACAGAAAGTGTAGTTCATTTATTTCCCATTGAATTATTTTCATTCTTTGGTACACTAACAATATTGAGGTTTATATACATATTTAATGTATATTGAATTTCATGCAAATCGTGATTAAGCTAATTTGGCGGGAATATTTTGCTATATACGTTAATTTTTTCCAGTGTAATGTGCCTGCTCTACAGACATTTAAGGTAGCGCCAGGTTTAATATTCTTTCCCCTCTCTACAGTTTTGATACATTTAAACTGTATTATGGCAGTTAACATGATATAAGCAGTAATTCTTAAAATGATGTACTTGTTGACTTATTAATGACCTGGCTATTTTCTTTAATAGTTACCCTAAAATTTCAATATGATACACGTCATGAACCTTGGTCAATTCGAACCAGAAAATTTTGATCGCTATTGTCCATCTGTCCGTCCTGTAAACTGTGATCAAATTTTTTCCGTCGGTCAGTCCTGTTACATTGGTAAGAATAGCAACGTCACAGGAATCAGTAAAGAGAACTCTTACACGTAAGCAGCGGAAACATTAGGTAAGAATAGCAACGTCACAGGAATCAGTAAAGAGAACTTACACGAAAGCAGCGGAAACATTAGGTAAGTGAGACTGGATCATGCAGAAGGTTAGTCCACTAAGAATGCAACTGTAGGTAAACTGGCTCATTTCAACCCATGACATACAAAACATTCCAGAGTGGCTATGAGACAAGGTAGTTGACAAAGATATATTCTAGTATATAAACACCAAAAATCCAGATATTACCTAAATGTTGTAGTTCAGGTCAGCGGAATCCTTAAAATGCAATAAAATAAATACAAAAAAAAACAACAGATAATGATATAAAATCAATAGTTTACGTTAGTTTAGGATAGCTTGACTTCACACTCCTTTGAAAATATTATCATTATTATGTGAATAGAATTATTTACACAAGTTTTGCTAAATCAAATATCGCTGCCACCATTTTAAGTACTTTCATTACTCCGGAAGAGTATCTTTTTGCTGTGTTAACATGGCCAGGTCAGTATATAAACCCTAGCTATTTATGAATATCCGGTTCCTCCAGATTATGAAAGCAGTTGTCATAATAAACCAAGTGCCATTGGTTCGATTAATTTTTGTCCACTCTACTGCTCATTTTGATATGTAGTATTCCCTATACTTCTCAGAAGAAGGGTTAAAACATTGATGAGGTTATATTTACAAAAACTTTTAATATGAGTGTTCAAATATTTTAAACTTTTAACGACGCTTCACATTCTTTATCGTTGTACTTTGGGTAGCCCTGATATTTGCCCAATAATTAAAATGAGCGTACAAATTCAAAATTTAAACAAGAGCTGTCCCTCACAAGTAACGAATGCCCCTGAAAGAAGTGTCTCACAGTCTATGTCCTCTCCATGCGCTCAATAATTGTTCTATGTTATTTTTAAATCCTTACATGAATGACAGAGTAACCATGCATACAGCATTCCATTATTTTTAAACACTAAGTGAGACCATGACCTTTGAGGTAGGGACATGGTTCTTGCACACAACACGTTGTCTTGATGTGCTGAAAATTTGTGCCAAGTTATTTTAAAATGAATCAATGCATGACAAAGTTACAGTCCGAACACGAATGTGTTTAAAATCTAAGTGTGACCTTGACCTTTGAGGAAGGGACGTGGGTCTTGCACGCGAGACGTCGTCTTGATGTGCTAGACATTTGTGCCAAGTTATTTTTAAATCTCCTTCAACGAATGACAAAGTTACAGTCCGGACACGAATGTGGGCCTTTAAAAGGGATTCCATTACCTTCAAACTCTAAGTGTGACCTTGACATTTGAAGTATGGGCGTGCTTTTTGCATGCGACACGTCGTCGTGATGTACTAGACATTTTTGCCAAGTTATTTTAAAATCATACAATGAATGACAAAGTTACAGGCCGGACACGAATGTGTGCAAATATACAAGATTCCATTACCTTCAAATATTCATATTTTTAGCTCAAGATTAGCTATTGTTATCGCCTGATGTCCGTCGTCGTCATCCGTCCTTGCGTCAACATCTTCTTCAAATGTTAACTCCCCTTAAACCAGTCAGTAAATTTCAACCAAACTTCACGGTATCAAAACTGTCAGTCAAAGAGTTATTACCTTCTTTGCTGATAGGAAAACCATTTTTAAAAACTTCTACAAAATCGCAAAGCTTAGAGCTTACATTTTTTGTAGATATTTGGTATGCACTATTGTCTAGTGGTCTTCTATCAAGTTTGTTCAATTCATGCACCAGTGTCAAAAGTGACTCTGCCTGAGGGGTGATTTTTACATAGGCTTATTGGGGAAATATTTTAAACAAGAGGGCCAAGCTTACTTGTATATCAATTTCCAAAATACAAGGGGCCATGATTTAAACATAATTCTATGTGGTCCACTACACAATGCTTAGTAACATTTCCAAATAGCTAAGCTGTGCTTTTTGAAGTTTTCCCTAAATAAGCCTATGCGAAATGAAGTACCCCCGCCCCCACCCTCCGCCATGGAAGAGTTAATTTCAACCGAGGTCATGATTTGAACATTTGGTAAAGGTCAACAAGGCAATGCTACATGCTGAATATTTAAGTTCTAGGTCTTGTGGATTCATAGAAGAAGATTTTTTAAGTTTCTCCTATGTAAAATCAAGAACCCCCCCCCCCCGGCTGGGGCAGTTTTTTATTCAGGGGTCATGATTTGAACAAGCTTGGTAGAGGTCCACTAGACAATGCTACATGCCAAATATCTAAGCTCTAGGCCGTGTGGTTTCAGAGAAGGTTTTTAATTTTTTTCCTATATAGCCTATGTAAAACTAATGGACCCCACTGGCATGATCAATTTTGATTCGGAGGTCATATGAACAATCTTGGTAGTGGTCTACTAGACAATACTACATGCCAAATACCTAAGCTCTAGGCCTTGTGGTTTCAGAGGAGATTTTTAAAGTTTTTCCTATATAAGCCTAAATGAAACTAAGTGACCCCCGGGCGGGGTCAATTTTGACCCGGGGGTCATGACCAAGTGGTGAAAGTCGTTTGAATCAAAATGTTGACGGACGACAGACGACAGAAGACGGGCAATCATCCATAAGAAATGCTCACCATTGCAAAGTCAGGTGAGCTAAAAAGTACCCTATACATACCACTGGTAGATAAGTTAAACGAATGTTTAGTTACACAATGTTTGCCTCGTTTCAAGTCAGTGAAATTCATGAAAATAAGAGATATCTGAGGTGCTGAATACCTGCAGATTCCAACTTGACAAAGTTATTCTACCATTTTGCTGACCGTTCAATATTAACCACACTCAGGAGTCACTAAGTCTTGTTTTACATAGAGTTATATAGTAAAACCTTTAAAATTAACCCCACTCAGAAGTCACTTGTTTTACATAGACTTACATAGCAAAACCTTTAACATTAACCCCACTCAGCAGTCACTTGTTTTGCATAGTAAAACCTTTGAAATTCTTCTTTGAAATTCCAAAATCACAATGCATAGAGCTTAGCTATTTGGTCTGTAGCATTGTCTAGTGGACCTCTACCAAATATTTTCAAATCGTGACCATGTAATCAAAATTGATTAGCAACTTGCCTACCAACCACATTCTCGTACGTCCAGAGCATTCGTTACATAATTTCATTTGTCTGAAAGGTTGGCAAACCACTGGTGCATAAGGATGACCAACCACTGCCTTCCCGACTTCCTCAGCAAATACTGACTTGTTTAGCAATGTCCAACTTGGCTTAGTGATCATTGATTTGATTAGCAACCTCTTTCAACCCTAGCACCAAGTGACTTCCTTCGCAACCAGTGACTTCACCTAGAAATAATTGACTTCCTAAGGAACCATTGGCTCTCTTAGCGACAAGTTAGTTCCCTAGCAACCAGTGACTCCCTTAGTAACCTTTAGCTTCCTCTTGCCACCAGTGATGCACTTATCAACCACTGACTACCCCTGGCAGCCAGTGAATTTTAGTGACCAGTTACTTCATTGGAAGTGTCTAGCGAACCAGAATCGAGAGAAATAAAAGCTATTACAATATGAGATAATTGACCTAAATATACATACAAATTTGCTTTCAGTTTCATTATGTCACATCCAGGCCCTACCAGAAGGAGGCACTCTCACCATGGCCCGTCGATCCTGTTAAGGATCAGTTTAGCCCTAAATAGGACTGTTTTCAGCGCTGCTGGTTCAGGTAGAGGAAGGCATGACTGATGCTGTCAGTGAACTTGTATTTAGCATCTCTTACAAGGTGCACACCATCACAGGTGTCTATTATGTCATTGTTCATTAACTCTAGGCCATGTGACCATATTTATATAAGAAAAGAGGATGACCACACAGACCAGAACAGACAGTGATTGGCCTTCCTAGAAAGCTGAACAAGAAAGTGAAAGGTCCACAACTCTTTGACAATATCCCTGATTTTGAAAAGACTGAAATCATACTGTCTTACTTTGTGGATGAGAAGTCAATCTCAGATTAAATTTTATAATGATAGAAAACTTCCGAAAATAACTATAGAACTATAGAATGTGATCCAAATAAGGTATTTCTAGGTGCTACTGATGTCCCACTAGCACTTACAAAACCTTATCTGGAAAACAATGCATGGGAACAACTACAGGCACTGTCAAACAATTTATTGAATTTGAATTTACAATGGCATTGCAAGATATATGACACAGATTTGGAAATGCCATGTGTTGGATGTGACAGTTGTTTAAACTGGTTTCACTATCAATGCTGGAATAAGTAACACCCCCAAAGTACAAAACTGGTTCTGTGTCAGTTGTAAGCGTGGAAAAATCACATACAGTCAAACCTGTGAACAAAGACCACTGTTGGGAAGCTACAAATGTGGTCTTTGTTTGCAGTTGTTTTTTATTCACAGATGTGCCTACGCTATATGAATAGTGCACGGTGATCTCCCTGCTGGTCTTTATTTGCAGGGTGGTCTCTATTCGGAGGTGGCCTTAAACACAGGTTTTACTGCATATCGAAATTTAAATTGAAAGGGACTTTGTATCGCTTTTGTAAGGCTTTGTGGCGCTCATTGAGGTGCTGGCCAATTGAAACAAAACTTTTAAAAACAACCCAAAAATAGACCTTGTGTCGTGTACATATCAACGTGTATTATGCTGTATAATTATACCACCTTGTAGCGCTCATCAAAAATCTTTTATCCTGTACATATACAGAAAGACTAATAACACAACACTTGGAAAAACCAAGGTTTCTTACCTACAACCTGTAGCGTGCAACTGATATGTGTTGGAGCACACGCAGGCTTATCATAATCGCAGCGCCGAAGAGAAACGCTTCCAAAAGTACAATATAACAAGCGTTCCCTTAATCCCCTCATATAGATAGATATACTTATTTTAGTATATCACAGATGTACACACATGGTTGAAACAAACATGATGCATACATATACAGATAATTAGATGTATACACAAATTTATAAACCATGATATGCACATCAATAC
>JAUMHA010001351.1:0-10029 GCA_032359765.1 Saxidomus gigantea
TTCAGGACAATATAGAAACATCAATACATGTACGCAAACTGTTGACTGAATGTTTTTAATAGTGGGTTGAGGTTCTTGAAAGTGATTCAGCTTTTCACTGTTATTGCTTACATGTTTGCTGTAAGAAAGGTACAGCACGTTTGTTGTTATATAATGGTGAAAAGTGTTTACATATATGAAATGATCTAAAACAAAAAGGAGCTTTTTTGAAAGTTTGTTTTTGAAATTTGAAAATTCTATTTCATATTCATTTCAAAAGTCACAAAAGGTTAGAATATCAAGTGAAAAAGTATTGCGTATCCCTTACATTCCTTATTGTTTTCGGTTTCATTTTGTTAAGGGGCATAAATTACAAGGTAAAACAGACATTAAAGATTCTTAAAGATAAAAGGTAAATCAATTCATTTTTCCCCTTAAAACTCAAAATGGCAAATGAATACTATATTACAACAAAATTGATGCCACACATACATGTATATCATAGCACGATATAATTTTTCCGCATACTGTTTAAACCTAACTTTTACCACACCCTTTTTGCTTTGAATCCATCTGTCGATTTCTTTGTAAATATATATTAAGACTATTGTCGTATGAGTATAAACATATGTATTCTTAATGTTAGAGCGATCGGTAATACTTAATAAAAGAAAACATGTATGCCATCAGCTTAAACAACAGAAGTATGATACATGTATATATTAACGGCAAGACAATAATTTAATTGAAAATAATTATAACTATTGGTTAGCAGACTTGGGACAAAAAGCTTTTTTTAATGGTGAAAATAACAACAGTGCGGGCGTATGATGCCTAGTAAACAATAAATTCACATCTAATATTATCAAGTTCACAGAAATTGTCATTGGGCGTATAGTAGCTATCAAAATGACCATTGAAAACAACACGTTTTTAATCATCAACATTTATAGCCGAATAATGACAACTTTTCAATATTAAAAAAAAATTACAACAATTTCTCACAGAACATGAAGGTAAAAATATGATATAAGGAGGTGACATAAATACAGTTTTCGATCTAAAAAAAAGGCAAAAAGAATGGGAATTTAGACAATCATAAAATGTAGAAACTGTCTAAAAACAAATAATGGCAACAGTTGATCTATCTGATATTTGGAAAATACAACAACCTACTAAACAACAATTCACTTGGCATTCAAACGGTAAACCAACTGTATTCTGTAGATTAGATATTTCTTAATATCCCAAAATCTAATCAACAAGGCACGTTCATGTGAAATTGACATAGTTTATAAACCAGATCACTTCAAGACAGATTTTACTCCTAGCACACACAAACAACAGAAGGAAAAAACTATTTCGTATTGAATAATAGTATCATATATTTAGAAGAATACCAAAATATGACAAGGAAAACAACTGAGGTATCAGCTAGAAATAAATGACCATGCAAACCCAAATACTTTATGGGTGGTTATTAAAGGAAACAATTGAAATGCATATTTAAAAGATATCACTCCAGCTAATGATAAAGATGGAAAAAGGAAAACTAAAAACGAATATAAAAAAACATAGAAAATCAAATAATTTAAAAACAAGTTGAATACAATAGAAAAAAAAGTAAATCATTTAAAATCTGGAAAAAAGAAATTCTGAAATAAAATCTATGAATCAACTATAAATAAATGGCGGAATGACAGAAGATCAAATACAAGTAATAAATTGCCAAAAACGTTTTTTTCGAAATATTATTTAAAAAGGTAGAACAAACACCTTCCCAATTTAACTTAAATTTAACAATGGATTCAGACATGACTTTTTTCAACAGTGAGGAAAAAGACAAAATAAATGCTGATAAAACTGAAGATGAATTTGCATTTGCTTTGAAAAGTAGAAAATTAATGAAATTCTAGGGTCTGATGGATTGACAACAGAATTTTACAAAATATTCTGGAATGATATCAAAAAATATTGTATAAGGTCAGTAACTGTTCAGTATTATACTTTTGAACAAAATGCATCAACAGACTTACAAAAACAAAGTATAATAACACTTTTACCTAAGCAAAACAAGGACACAACTCAATTTAAAATTGGAAACGCCTGTTAAATACGAATTATTAAGTTGTAGCTAGAGTGATAGCAAATCGTATAAAGACTGTTTTACCTTCGGTTGTAAGTTCTTCTCAGTTTGGTTTTATAAAATGCCGCGATATAGGCGATATCATTTGTACGATTTTTGAAGTTCTCGAAAATTCAGAAAGTGAAGCAAAGCAATTCCATTCTTCTCGGATTTCGAAAAAGCTTTCGACAGCATTAATCACGCTTTTACGCTCGAAACACTGGAATTCTTTAAATTATTAGGAATTTAATTTTAAAAATTATTGGATTAATTTTCTCTACAAAGATCCTAAAAGCTGTATTATAAATAATGAAAACATGTCAGAAGTTTTCAAATTTGCCAGAGCGTTCGTTCGACAGTGAAGCCCTCATTCTTCTAATTTGTTTATTATCTGTGTAAGAATACTGTCGAATAAAGATACAGAGACTTAAAAGTTAATGCTATTGAAATTAAGAACGTGTTATTTGCTGATAATGGAAGGATCAAAAAAGTATTTTGAAATGCTTTTAAATGTACAGGACAATTTTCTTAGGTTCAAAGTTAAATGGAAAGAAATGCTATTTTTTGAGAGCTGGTTCAGTATGCGGAACAAATTTAACCTATTGCACCTACAAGATTTCGACGGACAACAAAATGTGCACATCTTTAAGGAATGCCATATTATACAAAATCAAGTATTTCTCAATCTAAAAATCTAGAACCGAAAATCGAATCTTTTAAAAATTATCTTAGACCATGGCAGCATAGAAAACTAACTTTGCTCGGGAAATTTACTGCTGTTAAGAGTTTTGCTTTACAAAAGCCGGTTTACCCTATCTCTTTACAGCCATCCTCAAATAAATGTACAATAGATCAACTAGAAAAGTGTTTCTTTGAATGTATATGGAATAAAAGCCAGGTAAAATAAAAGGGAAACTTTGAAGAAAAATTATCTAAATGGCTGTATAAAAATGATTGATTTAAGTTTAAAATATCAATAAAAGCTAGTTGGGTTTAAAAAATCTATTAGACCAGGAAAACAAATCAATTATAAAAGCCATTTACCTTTCAAAATTATCAAATTTTGGAAGAAACTTAATCTTTGAAAGTAATATAAATGCAAAAGAAATACAAAATTATCTGAAGAAAAGCCCATTTCTTAAAGATATTATTATTGCTTAGAACAAGGTCGGACTTATACCGGAATGCACAATTGCAAATAAGGAAATAATATGGAACAACAACAAAACTCTTACAAGCCATAAAACATATTTTGTAAAACGTGGGTTGATAAAGGGATCATAAAGGTTCTCTATGATATTCATGAAAATAAATTTCTTAAGTATATGTCTTTAATCAATAGTATACCATTAGAATCAAAAACGAGGCTCGATTTAAATAATGCTTCAAACAAATATAAACAATAGTGTTTTGGTAAAATTCGCAAATATCCAAAAACCAAACAAATATCTGTATGAATATAAAATGAAAACAGAAAACACCATTTCAATTACTGCAGAATCAAAATGGGAAAATATATTTTCAAATACATATTAAGAATGGAAAAAAGTAATTAGAAACACATAAGCATCAACTATTGAAAGTAAATTCAGTAAATTTTAGTACAAAATCATTCATAGCATAATTGCGACTAACAAACTGAATCAAATCTTTGCGATTTCTTTTTAATGCACGTTAAATCCATTAAACACCTTTCTAGGGAACGTTCATGTGTGCAAGTATTTTGAGGATTAGTTATGAATTATTTCTAGCAAAACAATGTACAACTAAAGCTTACATATAAAATAGTATTTTTCTTATAAACTGAACTGTAATTACAACAAGATTGAGAAAAAGACTGGACATTGAGAAACTTATAGCATTACACTATGATAAATTAAGTGCACATAATAAAAATGGAATGGATACTCTCTACTCAATACTACCAAACAGATCTAATATAATTTTTCAAACATCCTATAATACAACAGATGAATACAACAAAACAAATTATACATTGTGTCTGCTGATATCAACAAGTGTGGATGTACGTTTGTGAGTTGTATGTGTCAATGTTTAGTGTGTGAGAGTGACGGTGTGAGTCTATTTTAGAGCCTGACAAATATAATACTTCTTTTTGAACATTGTACACGCAAAACAGGACAACTGTTATACTACAAACATATTGTACCTGATTGTAATATTGAAATGATAATTTTTATAATATTGAATCTTTTCATACATATGTTGTCATTTTCTTTTAAATTATATATATAAAGTAAAAAAAATAAACTCTTCACTAAACATAGGATTGATTTCGAAATTTATATAGATATACCACAAGAAGAAGATAAATCAACTGTACCCTGCACATTGCCATTATCTCCCTTTACTCTATTTTGATAAATCTTAAGATGAAGATGATTTTCACACAATTTGAAACGACATTGAGAGGGAATTTCTTTTAAACAAGTAATTAAAGCTTGCCCCAGTTGGCCTGTGATCGATTGTTGAAGATCTGATGTCATGGCATTGTCGCGTTTCTTTCTGTTAGTTGAAATAAGTAATTCAATAAATCTCACTTTCTATTTAGCAGTCGTTTTCAAAAAGTGAAAAGGTGTTTGGTCAACTAAACAAACGAAATAATTGCTCTCACACAATATTATACATAGAGTTTGAAAATTAAAAAATCTTACCTAACCGGCTCATAAGTCGAATGTCCGAAGACATCTTGCAATACTCCACATGTTGCTTCGTTCAAAAACCAACTGAAACTGTAGAATACATACTGACAAATATTGGATACAGTGCAAAAACAATGTGGGGTAAATACACACGAAGAACACTCTATGACAGTCGGTTTTAAACGTTTCATTCGCAGATAATTCAAAATATCTTCTCTTTGGCAAGATAAATATAAAGACAAAGAAGCCGTTTTTACCATAGCATTAAACCAACAAACAACATTAGCTACAAAGCTTTTGTGCGACAAACAAGGCACCGAACCCATGACCTCCTGCCGACTTAGACCCTCTACTACTAGGCCATCGAGGCGGAAACTATAGAGGTTAGACATTTTTGGAATTTACAGATATAATTGTTCTGTTATCCTCTACTAGAACATACTTCTGCTCGAAAAATGCTGCTTAATTAACAGTAGTTGCTGACAGAAGGGTGACGTTAATGATTTTTCAAGTAAAGACGATGTTTCAATTACCAGACCGGTGTGCGATCGGACAGTTTCACATTTGTATTTGAAGAAAAATAATTTTATAAATCAGTGAATTTCCTAACAATAATACAATCATGTAACTACAGAGCTTGAAACTGTGTCTTTTCAAATAATTTCTAAACCATCAATAAACACAGTGCTACTGCGCGGGTGCATTAGTTAACCGATATTCGTATAAAAATTACTTAATTTTTTTAAAAGAAATGGACAATAACCAAGTTGACTAGACAATGGTTTTTCAAATCGTTTGTTTATATATCATACATATAACGAATGTTTCGATCAATTAAATTTATCAAAATTTGATTCTAAATTCAGTTCATTTGGAATTGCACACATTTATTTGATCTGTATTTTTCTCTTAAACGTCAATTTATTTCAAAACTAACACTAAGTCATTATTTCTGTTTACGACGTAGAAATATTGCTACCTATAGGTATACTCGTTTCTGAAAAAAAAAATTATAGCCGGTCCACCGGCAAGATTGCAAACGCATACTAGTGTCTAGCCGTTTTTATATCTCTGCCCTTCTCGTTTAAAGCCGGTATAAATAAACAAACTCACAACTATCATCACCATTTGATGCAAAAAAACTATCCACAACGTAATTCCAGTATATTACTGAAATGTACCAAAATATGATAAAAAATTCGCCTCCTTTTCATTTTGGGCATTTTTATGCAAACATCTAGCTGCCTAGAATTCCGGTAAACAGACTAGATACAAAATAGTAATGCAACCTCATGGTTGAAAAAAAACGGTAAAAAACAAGTCCGCCACAAAATCATAATAAAAACTTTGCACGATGAAAAACGTACTGAAAACTTTAAGAGCCGATACTTGATAAAAAAAAGAACAGAAAACTTAAGGAAGTTAGATCTCAATATGACCCCTGCAAACCGTGATCTAACATGCCGGATTTGCTCGGGTCGTGCGTCGGATTACAAAATTGCGTAGCATGGGTTTGATCCGAACTCGACGAGAGCCAATCCGGCTTATGGATCACGTTACTATACTATTAACCCTTTAATTGTATTCCTTTTGACACTTGTCTGTACGAAAAAACTAAATCAAAATGACATTTCAAGCATTATTTTAATTTTGCGCGAAATTTCAAAAATGTAGTCAAATGTAGGCTCAATGCAAGATGAAACACCTATGTCAGCTGTACCATAATCCCCCTACAGAATACCCTCCAACACAAGCCTTACAACCAATAGTAGTGAAGGAACAATATACATGTACCTTGATGAAAGGGACGATTTCAAACTAACTTAGGGCATTGAAATTAGAATATACATGTACTTGATATATGAACTATGCAATTAAAACAAGAACATAAAATGTTTAAAGACTAGCTTTACGTTGTTTGACGTTCGGATATCATTTGTGTGTCCCATATTGTGTTCCCTGTTTGTTCTACATATTGAATGCCACATTTTCGGCATGTGACCGAGTAGATTTCGCTGCTGACTGAATAGTAATATGAGCCCTTAATGTAGAAAGTTTCTCCAGTTATTGGTTTTCCCTTTTAAGTTTGTGCAGACTATGAAGTTTTTATTACATGGCAAACAACCTTTATTTCAGTGGCCATATCCGGTTTTATCATTTTAGTACGTAAAAAGTTGATATCTATCAACATGATATGTTTTTCCACTAAACTAATGTTACTTATAAGCGTACTGTTATTTCTCTCTCTCGACCCGTAAACATAGATCAATATTTCGGGTAACATATTTGATAAGAAAAGCAATGATTAAGTTAGTTGGCCTGCACACATTACGGACTTAGACACAATTTGGGAGATGTGTATGCGGCCGGTTAACTCAATCTGGAGAGCATTTGCTGTTACATCTCTGTATTTTCTCTCCCTGTGACAGTTGGCACTTTATCAAACTTGACAGTATTTTTTACAATAAAATCCAGCTACCAATCCCTTTCATACATGTATACTCAAAATTTCGCCAGCACTCTTTTTTAAAGATAGTTCCGTTTTCTTTTCTGATCCTATCGAATGTCACCTTTATTTACATCCAGCAATAATCATTACCTGCAAGTCAGAGTTAATGTTCCTTCTTTTTTTATGAAACTTCAAGGGACTTTACGCGTCAGTTTAAATAAAATTAATAGTATTGCTTTTGCGTTTTCATTAAGACATTTGTTTTGACCAGCAATTAATACCTTTTTCACTCATTCTATTATAGTAGACCTATATAGTGTTTTTTATTCATTTGTGCTGAAATGTACATTGACTGAAGTGGAGAAAGTTAAAATTGATGAAGAAAAATATCTCTGACTAATATTTTGGCAGGATATATTCAACTCGACATTTGTTTACTACACCATGTCAATTGTTTTTCTTATGTTTATTTCCAGTTAATTTAAAAGCTTATTTGCATACATGTAACATTATATTTGCTGACGAAAATATATCACGAACTGCCAGACATGATCTTTACTACCCACATCTAAAAAGAATTACAACCTGCACAAACCGTTAACATTGTATGCGGTACTAGTTAACAAATAATTTAGTCATAAGTATTTGATGATTTATACATAATGCACGTATATCTTGATAACTTAAGAAAATGTATAAAATGGGTCAATATACGTTTCCGTACAAAACAGCACGGTCCAGCAAACTGTACATTCTGTAACACATCTGTGCCAAATTAAAGTTTATTGGAGGCCCAGGTATATTTTTCTGCAGCAATGTGGATGTAAATTTCAACTTTTAGTGTAGGAATATAACATGAATATGCATGTGTACAATCTACACGATGGACAGGTAAAATACGGTTCATTTAATCTAATACGGACAATTTGATACAAGGTGTTGTATTTCACGGTATAAATACTAAAGAAATTTCAGATAAACATTTATGCAGAGATTGATAGACAAGTATAGAGATATAGCTATCAAATTCTAGTCTGCAAAATTGTGAGAATTTTTAAAAAATGAAATAATAGATTTTCATCTTAAAGCAACCTTTAGTCTTTTTGCAAAAAAAGATATCGAAGATATGATGGCAAATTACCTTGAACGCATAAGTTCCATAACTGCCCAGTATCCTCCACATGAAAGCTGCTAAAAGCAGCAAAATCGTGTCCGTCTTATATGTACTGTGATGTGTAGTTATGATGTAGGCCAAGTTAATAGCTGAAATCATAAATAACATAGAAGAAGTAAATGAAAAATGTCACAAACCAAAGTCTGATTTGAATGCATATATTTCCGTTACATTAAACTTTTCCCGGATAAACTAAGCAACTGCCAAAAGACAAAGCGAGAGAGAGAGAGAGAGAGACAGAGACAGAGACAGAAACAGAGACAGAGAGACAGTGACAGATATACACACAGAGAGAGAGAGAGAGCGAGAGAGAGATATACTCTATAGTTGCTTTACTCTATGATACTTTTGCATGCAGGGCAATAGTGTTTTTCAAATTAATTTGGCAACATTTAAAATGTGTTTAATCAGTATAGTGAATCCATGAACTTTGCCTTCTATTGACTCTAGTTTGAACAATATTTGTAGGGGCTCCACGAAGAAACATTTCTGTGACAATTTTTCAAAATCTGAACATAAGATTTTCAGGAGACGTTAAGCGTATTGTAAAGGTAGTAAGGTGAATAACGACGTGTAGTTTGCAGGTGTAACCACTGTAGAGTTAACAAGTACATTTGCAAAGTCTGTTTCTACTTTTTTTATTTTTGCGGTATATCGACCGAATGAGGGTATCCGACAGAGCAGTTTTATTATACGCGATTACAGCATTTTGCCGTATATAGAAAACTAAAGTTAGTTTGTCATGTTTAATGAATGAAGAAAGTTTGAAGAATTATGGTAGATTTACTCAAAGAACATCACCGAAAACCTGTTACAAAATCAAACAAAGAAAAGTTCTCCATAATTATAGCCATATGGTGAAAGTAGCCTCATCCCACATGCATCCATGTTTTTGACGAATAATAGCGATTTTAACATTTTTTCGAGAGATTCACACAAGGATCGTATCTGTGTATTATTTTGAAATCTTGCACATTTTACCTGAAATGGAGAATTTGGAAAGTTTTGTCCTTACATTACAAAAGAAATGAGCACCGGACGCGCCCACTTTGACCACATGAGCTTTTTTTGTGCACACCTTTTGGAGGAATACTATATGAAAAATCACACAAAATATCTAAGTTCGTTGCCAAGTCGTTTAAGTAAATAATACCCCTAAATGTATGCTTCGATGACACCCAAATTTTGTGTTGAATGTTGTTTAAAGGTCCATTACTTAGACCAAATCGAATTTTCTTTTAAATATGGAATTGTAACGGGCGTCTTCTCAGAAGGAAAAATATGACATAATACATCGAATGTGACCGTAGTGTGTTAAAAACTAGAGTTAACAAAAGAAACAATGCATTATATTTTGCCTTTTCAAGAATGAAAGTAGGTTGTCAAGTTATCAAATATCTTAGTAATTTTTCAGAAGTCTCCCAAAAAGAGGCTGTAAATAGGTTGTACAAAATGTACCCCAGTAAGCATGCTTATTTTGAAATATTTTTGAAAGAACTTGTCTTCCTTTGATGTGCAACATATATATCTGACTGTTTACAACATTCAATAAAGCGAAAGAAGAACAAAAAGACCACCCAGGTCAATCTAAGGAAATACAATAACACTCACTCGTTTTTCTGAAGCAATATTTCAAACA
>JAUMHA010001362.1:0-10028 GCA_032359765.1 Saxidomus gigantea
TAGGGTTTGATAAATGTTAGGTAATGTAGATTGCTAGGGGCCAGATGTAAACAACTATAGTATATAACTGAGGTGCATCTTATTATGTAAAAGACACTTTCATCATTCTAAATTGTATGAATCTTACAAATTAACTTGTAAAACCTGTCTAAAGTTAGGTAATGTTCAGGTATAAAATGTTACAATTATTTTCACAGAATTATGCCATAAAATGATCAAAACTGTCTATATTGACAAATGGGACACCTAGAGTGCATTTCTTTAGTTTTCATTGGTTCAGAACTGATTCTAAGCCTGTATTGTGAAATTTAATTGGTTTATTAAAATGGTCTGCCTACTTTGCGGTCAAGAATTATCTGCCTACTTTGCGGTCAAGAATTTTAAAGTATTTAAATGAAAGATACTCATTAATTGCAGGTTGAATAGATATAGATACATATACTAATACTTAGTGAAAGATATACTTAGTGATAAACAGAACTTTGTGAAAAAAGAAAATAAATTCAAGATTTCTAAGTGTTAATTTTGGAAATTGAGTTATCAATTTGATAACAGTATTAAGAACTTTGTGACTGAACTTTTAAATATTACTTGTGTACTGATATTTGTTATATAAAGAGATTGACAGTGAAGACGAGTTCATAGCAACACAGCCAAAATCTCAAAGGAAGCGTGTGGCTGATCTGTCAAACTGGGATTCAAGTGATGATGAAGGTCAGTTATACGGTAAACCAATACTATTAGCTGGAAAGAAATCATCAGAATACAAACCACGTAACATATTCAAAGGCAGTCAGACCTCAACCACAACAAGCACATCATTTTACAACGATGCATATGAAATACAACCAAGAATCACTAATCTCTGAGTGTATGCAAGTACCTATGGTTACTCATACCTAGGGTATTCCAGGCTGGCCCCTCTCAATTCAGAAGCGGCTCTGATACATTGGAGGCCATTTCTGGCAATAGACATCAAGTAAAAAAAATTGTAACAGTATAATTATTTAGTGTTGTTAACCATCTTCATTCTAGTACATGGGCAAAAGTTGTTAATTGTGAAAACATAGAACAAACACAAACGTGCAGGAACACAAATGGGAGTATTTGACGAAGGAAAATAAGACTCAATCCGAAATACAGTTTGTTGGGAAACGTTGCAAGACAAGATTGCAAGATATTTGGTGGACGACAATCACTTTCACGCCATTACCAGTATAACAGGCTTCTTCAGCGCCATGTATTTTTGCGAAAAATGCCTTAAAACATTACAACAACGAAGAAAGACACCTGTGTGAAACACATTGTATTATCTGTAAAAGAGACCAATGTCCCAAAACTGAAAATGAAATGACTTGCGGAGATTGTAATATGGACTGTAGATCAGAAAAATGCTATCAAAAACATAAAAAAATACCAATCCATAGGAAAGGACAAAATAAAGGAAAGCCCAGTGGAACCTCACAATGCGACAAATGGAGGAAGTGCCCTTCATGCTACAAAGTTTTAAGATTGGATCAACAAAAGAAAGAAGAACGCCAATGCGGAGAGTATGTGTAGTTCATGTCACAATTAGGTGTTTGGTCGCCAGGATTTTCACCTGGTAATCAGGCGACGTCTCCATGAATTCATGTCTGATGTCATTAATGAGTACACCCTGAAATGTTGAAAGAGTAGTTTATGGGATACATCAGGACATATTTGAAGGAAAAAACACCAGACAAACCAAACATCCCCACAGACAGAATTGTTGCAATTTTCATTTATTGTGGAATGTTCAGGTTGTTCTTTTTACTGATCACTAGTTAATGGTAGTTTTGATATGAATAATATGAATTCAAAAGACCTAATGTTTCTCTGAGAGTAATTTTCCACTGTGTGAGTGGTTGAGCTAACACCTTGACCTGTTCCAAAAATACACAACCCGAGTTGTATAATTAGTGAATGCTGGACTTATGGAAGATTATTTTAAAGAGTTCCTCGTGTGGCATCAGACCAAAAAACATGAACAATTTAACTTTAGGACAGAAAAGCTGGAGTATTGTAGAAGCGACGTTGACATTTTAAGATAAGCCTGTTTAAAATTTCGTCATTTATTAATGTCAGCGACCGGAAAATGAGAGGAAATTCTCAACAACAAAGGAAAAAAGGAAAAGTATGGTTGGGCGCTGTAGACCCTTTTGACTCCGTAACTATAGCATCCGTATGTATAAATGTTTACAGAAGAAAATATTTAGAAGAAGAATGGAGAGTAAAGTTTGAACATGAAGAAGAATGGACACCCGCGAAAGTAACTGACGGAAAGTTTACCATACTACACGAAAACGAATGGATCAAAGAAAAGGAACTTAAAGCCAAGAAAATCAAACAGAGATAATTTGTTTGGACCCAGGTCGCTAAAATTTCTCCCAGTGGTTACAGAGATCAAAATAGCAAAGTGTCCATACAGTGGTTAGAATGGATGGCCAAGCCAGAACAAGTTCACATTCAACACGCTTTAAATGTAGGTGAAAAGAGTCCACACGAAACCCATTACAAATTAGATGGTTACTGCTCAGAGACCAATACAGCCTACGAATTTCACGGATGTGTGTTTCACGGATGCCCCGATTGTTTTTCGGAAGATAGAGATGGCACATTTCATCCCATTACAGAACAATCGATGAATGAACTTTATGCATTAACAATGAAAAACAAACACCACATTGAGAGCCAGGGTATGAAGTACGTTTGTATATGGGAACATCAATTTCAAGAACAAATAGACAAAAACGCTGAAATGAAAAGCTTTGTGGATAGTTTAGATTTGGCAGATAGATTAGACCCTCGAGACAGTTTTTTCGGAGGTCGAACCAACGCCAGTCAACTCTATTATCAAGTGCAAGAAAACGAAAAAATCAATTACGTCGACTTTACCAGCTTATAACCATGGGTCAACAAATACTGCGAGTATCCTGAGGGTCATCCTAAGATCATAACCAAAGATTTTCGAGATAATAGCGAGTACTTTGGCATTGCTAGAGTGAAGATCGTACCACCAAGAGGACTTTACCATTCGGTCCTTCCCTACAGATCTAATGGAAAACTTAAATTCCCACTATGCAAAATCTGCGCAGACATAGAAAATCAAAATTCTTGTACATGCTTAGATGAAGATAGGGCATTAATGGGCACCTGGTGTACCCCTCAACTACAGACAGCTACACGTTTAGGCTACAGGATCCTCATAACCCCGCCACCAGAGAAGGGGGTGTGCTTGCCAAATACATCAACACATTTTTGAAATTTAAACAAGAGGCAAGCGGGCCCCCTGATTGGATAAACAGAAGGCTACGGATGCCATAAATTGGGACAAAGCAATGTTAACATTAAAACTAACCAAGAAAACGTAACAGTAAAAGAAGAGAAATGTGTGTTGATAGAATATGAAAAGGTTACCAGCGCTTTGTTTTGTAGCCATAATCCAACAAAATGGAAATACAACCCAAAAGCAGTTACAGTGGACCAAGCAGTAAATATAACAAATAAGGTAAGGGCATTTTTATCTGCATAATTACAATTTAAATGTCCACATTATTTGTGTTTCTTCTATTTTTCTCCGTAATTGTTTTTCATTACCTGGCATAAACGAACTCAAAAACAACCGAGTTTGCTATTATTTTGCTTGGTTGCGTTCTATACTTACAAAAGTTTTTTGTTAAGATGTTCTTACTGGCATACGTTTTTTTTTTCTATTTTAAGTTTATATGTTTATTACTGACGCAGCTAAATGACATGGACGTCCCTTTCAAAAGTCTAAACATCATCATTTGGGAGGGAAAAAGTAAAAAGGAAAATGATGGTGAAATTATCTTTGGACAAACCGTAGGATTTGGAACTAAAACAATGACAACAAGCCTTTAGCTTCAAAAGCATGTGTCAGATATCCATTTTCTTGGAACATTGATTCATGAAATTGCACATGCCATAGCGAAAGAAGATCCTGTGGATGACCATGATAGTAAATGGCAAAAAACTTGTGTATATGTAACAAGTATTATAAATATGTACATAAAGGACATCCCGGTGTTAGACAATGAAAGGTACAATTTATTAACAACAGCTACTGGAATAAATTGCTGTGATGCATTAATAAATTAATAACATCTGTCTTAAATCACATTCAAAATGGCAGCCGTGCACCTGCGGTGATGTCAATCAAAATGGGCGCCGTTATGCATAACTCCATTCAACGGTAGCACATATGTGCACTTAAATGATTTAAAAAACTGTTTCATAGGAGGAACGTTTGATTTTTCTAAATCAAAACAGATCTCTTTTAACACTAATTCGATCAAACTGCTGAAGAAGGTAGAAAGTTATGATAAGGAGTTTAATGCAGGTGCGAAACATGTTCAGGTTGGAGGAAAGTTTGATTTTACCAAATCAAAAAGCATTTCATTTATTATGGATGAAATACAAGAATTGAGAAAGCTCATTGAAAAAGTGGAACACTACAATAAGGAATTTAATGCAGGTGTCCAGGTATGTTATCAATATTTAGAAACTAGAGATATCACTAAATGTGATTAATACCCCCAAAAGACTACTTTATAAACTGAGGAAGTTCGTAGTAACAGAATACTTTGCAAACAAACTAAAAAGAGATATTGTTCTTGGCAATAACTCTGTAATTTGTCAAGATAGTCATGGTTCTTGTACACTGCACTTCCTCTCAATGTGCTTGACCTTTGTTTGAAGTCTTATTTAATTCAAACCCCCCCCCCCCCCCCACACCCTCTTGCAGAAAACTGGGAGTAATTCGATTGTGTCCCTAACTACACCCCTGACTTTAATTCTTTTCAATACCCATTTTACTTAATACAGGACTCCCTACATAACATACGGTATACCAAAAAACTTTTTGGAAAGCTAATACGAGACAAGATAACAACAATATTATCAAGAACGGAAATGTGATTTATTAATGTCTGCATAAGTCATATGCTTTGTTTTGTTTTTCAGGTGTTTAGAATGATGTAGTGGGTTTTTTCTAATTCCAAAAGTGAAAATTAACAGTTTATTTTTAATAGTTCTTACATTTCCATTCAGTATCAGTGATTTTCTTTTTTGTGTAATGAATTTAGAAGTGTGTACTACTGTGAAACAGTGGGGTGAGTTGCAAATGGAATGTTTTAATCAGGGACCCAGAATATATGAGCCTTTGATGAAGTTGAGAAATGTATCAATCCTAAAATTTGACAGATTTGCAGATGGTGGACTTATTCAATTACACAAGTACCGATTCAACAACACAATAGAAACTCAAACGCAAAACCACAATAATGCTCTTATCATTTACTTGAACATTATGCCTTATCAAATCTTAATTGATTTGTATGTCTTTGTAAATGTTATAATTGATGTCGCATATAATTATGTTTGTAAATATGTTAAGGGTGGACCACAATGTAAATTGGTTTAGACAAATGTTGTTAATCCACTATATAAATAAAGTCGTTATTATCATTATCATTATTATTATTATTTCTAAGGTGATTCCAGTGGCGAGATTCATGTTGGAAAATGAGAAATGCCTGAGAGATACAGGCAAGTTTTTTCACAGACTTTAGCATTTGATCATTTGAGCTGTGCGTTTTTTTCTGTAGCTCGTAGCCTGAAAACTTGCTCTACCGGACAAATACAATATTCCCTTATGTTGATCTTTCAACAAACAGTAAACTAGACGGCATAATCATAGTGAGTAGCGAAAGCGAAGATGAATTGCCAGACATCTATCCAGTGAAGAAACCAGTGAACGGAATTTGAAGTTTTCATAGGTTTCGTCCCTATAGAAAGAATACAACTCCTACTGTTAGTCGGGGTAGTTAGACCTTGACAAGAAAAAATCAGTGGAGACTCAATTGAATCAAAATCATTGTCTCACTGAAAGAGAATGGCGAAAAAGACAGCAGGAACTTTTGGCAAGCCATGCGAGTGAATTGCAACGAGTCAGAGAAGAAAATCGAGCTGAAACTAAAAATGATTTACTTCGATGCGTAATTTGCTTGAGCGACGAGAAGGAAAGTACATTTGTGCCAATCAAGTCGGTTCAAAAGCACCTAGAGTGTTTATGTTGTATTTGTTACTTATCTTGCAGACTCAAAATAAATTTATCTCATCTTCTGTTATCTTAGAGTGTAGGGATGTAAGTGAGATGGGAGGGGAGGTGTGGATGTGGAGTCCGTGAAGGAGGAATAGGTTGTGCACCACTTAATTGTTTGAACCCTGTTTGCGCGCCGCTTAAACAACGTTAGGCAGTCAGCATTTTATCTTTATCCTTCACTGGGTCGCGTGCAAGCTAAATAAATATGTTTATTTCAAAATGTATCTTATAAGCTTATTTTAAGAAATTTAACAATTTAAGTATACCCTGCAAGTTTTTCATTTGAACAAAAATTGTCATGTATCCGGGAAATTGTTACCAGGAGGGGTGCAGGGATGTTAATGAGATGGTGGAGGGGAGGTGCGGATAGGGAGGAGTCTGAGGAGAAGGAGCAGGTTGCACACCACTAAATTGTTTGAGCGCCACTAGAACAATGTTAAGGCAAAGTCAGGATTTTAATTTGGTCACTCACTAGGTACAAGGGTATAATAGTTCAAAGATTTCTATTGAGTGGCGTTATTTCATTAGGTTGTTGTTTCGTGAGGGGTGTTATGTATTGTTAGCTTTGGATTGTGTGAATGACTATTATGAATAAATGGTCATGCTTCATTAGGACTTTGTTGTACTTTACTATCTGTACGTTTTTGTTTTTTTAAATTCTGTTATCATTTCAGTCAGACATTATTAGGACTGCTGAAATAAGCCCTCAACCTGGAATGACTACAACAATGGACTCAACTGTTTGTTTGTTTACTTATGCTGAGTTCAATTACCTCATTTACTACAGGTACAAGTTCAAGGCCAATGATGAAAGCACCCATGACCAAGTTGCAATACAGAAGTTAAAGGAGGCTGCAGTGTGTCTGTCTTCAATCTTAAAAATTTAGTTCATAATAACTCTTCTTTGTTATGCAATATTTTAAAGGTTGCATCAGTTATCATTCTTGATGTTTTATTTTGAAGCAACTTCATCCTTCCCTTCTTTTCTGCAGTAAAACTGTCCCAGATCAGTAGAAGCCGATTAGACTACATTGAAGATCAAAATTGACCAAATATCATTGCTTATATACTGATGATACACAGTTCCAAACTTGCTCAAAAAATGATCGAGACCAGGATTTTAAAATTTTGTAATGAATATAGAGTTAATATGGAGCAAGGTAAAAAGTGTATGAACAACAGCCTCTATGTATAACAGACATATTTATGATCTTTTACTAAGGACGGGAACGAATATGTGAACATTTTGTATTTCAGCAAAATATTCAAATGCTATTTTTGTATTCGAACATTAGCATATTTGATGATTTTCACTTAACCCATAGTTCATCTGTATGCTATTACACACTACACAAATTCAAAGCAAATACTCTGCAATATAATAGAAAATGTTTCAGAAGGAATAGGTTCTGGCCTAGTGCAGAAAAGTATACAAAGTTTCAATGATACTTGCATATTTTTTGCAAGACTGCAATTGATTCCTTGCAGATTGTTCCAGGGTTCAAGTTTAAGCCTATGATGAAAAATGACCATTGCCAAACTGGAATTTGATAGCTTTAACATTATTCTGTGTTTGTTTTGGTTTGCTGGATTTATTTTTTAATCTTCATATATACAGTTAAATGATCTAACTAGTAAAATCTTTGAAGCTACTTAAGTATTAAAGTTGTCTTTTCTTCTCTTGGATTATACACAAGTCCAGTTCATTATCTTTTGACTCATCATACTCCCAAGTCCTTTCTGGAACATGAGATATGCTGCACATTTCGTTGCCTCATGCAGGACAGATTAACTGATATGCCCTACGTATTTGTGTAATATATGCGGTGTGCAAAATATCTACATGTATTTTAACATACAATCCTGACAACTGCTATGAGTAACTATGTGCTATGTGTATGTTAATGAATATTCTACCAAAGGACAACAATACCTGTATTGTTCAACTAAGATTTTACTTTTAAATTTCAAGGGCATTGTAAATAATTTGAAAATGTCTATGAAATTCAATTATAAAAGTAATGTGGACAAAAGGGCCAAGATGGCCCTATATCGCTCACCTGCGACAACAACTCTAAACTATCATCAAAAACACAGACTTATGACAACAACTCTATACTATCATCATAAACACAAATGTTCTGTTTGACCTTGACAATGCAAACCTTTCGACCAATTTACGTGATGATTGGGTTGTAAATGTCACTTGTATGGCATACACATGGTTATTCACCAGGTGACCTAGTTTTTTTACCTCAGATTACCCCTACAATTTTACCCAGTGACCTAGTTTTTGACCCTAAATAACCCATGTTTGAACTGAACCTAGATTTCATCAAGGCAATCATGTCGACCAAGTTTCATGAAGGTCCTATGAAAAATGCAACCTCTACAGCATACACAAGGTTTTCCTATGATCTGACCCATGACCTAGCTTTTAACCCTTGATGACCCATGTTCAAACTCAACCTAGACTTTATCGAGGCAATCATACTGACCAAATTTCATGTAAATACAATGAAAAATGCAACCTCTATTGCATACACAAGGTGTTTCTATGATTTGAATGGATGACCTAGTTTTTTACCCAGGATGACCCATATTCGATCTTAATCTAGAGTTCATCAAGGCAATCATACTGACCAAGTTTCAAGAATATCCAATGAAAAATGCAACCTCTATTGTATACACAGGGTTTTTCTATGATTTGACCCCATGACCTAAGGTTGTCATTCTCTTCTCTCAAGTTTCATGAAGATCCAGTGAAAAATACTGCCTCTATTGCATACACAAGGTTAATTGTGGACAGACTGTCAAATGACAGACAGACGACGGACACAAGGCGATCACAATAGCTCACCTTTGAGCACTTTGTGCTCAGGTGAATATCCAGCAAGAAAACTCAAACACAAGCACAGAACTAGAGACCACATTCCAGAGTACTAAATTCCAACATAGTCCAGAATATCTGTCTTTCTTAAAATTTTGTTACAATGAATCATTGGATATCTTACATTAACAGATATTTCTATAAATTAAGTGACTGTTCATACAATATAAAAATAACAAGAGCTGTCTCATGACAGCATGCTAGACTTTTTGAAAGCTTGTCTGTAAAATATTGCTTTTTTTATCTAAGAACAGGATACAGTATATTGAGTAATTGTCTATAAAAATTAAGGTCAAAAATGTGAAACTTCTTTGTAATGCACTTTGTGCCAGATGAGCTAAAAAATCCAATAATGGGCCATAACTCAAAAACTACTAAAAATGATAACGACAACCCCCGTTTCAAATGAAAGCTTTTGGGTAATTCTATCCAATAGTAATCAAAGTTTATGTAAAATCAAAGAAATGGTTTTATGTAAAATCAAAGGAATGGTTACCATATAGGCTAAAAACTAATTTTCGGGTTTAAACGTTCTTTTTCATCAGGTGTAAGGCACACCATCGTAAAGCTTACAAAATTCCGATCATACTTGTACCTACCTATATAAATAGCAAACTTATCAAAAAACAGCTAAAAAGATATACAATTCATTTATAACATAAAATATTAAGCATTTAAAAGACCTCTAAAAAGTTGCAAAATTGATCAAATTTAAACCGTTGGCATAGAAATTAAAAACCCTTATACCAACACTGGCCAGCTCCCTTTGTACGCTTTATCTTAATTCCATCTCAAATCCAAAATCATTACATGTATAAAACTTGATGACCCTTTAAATGTTAGTTTCATGTAAAAACTTGTTCTGACTTTTAGCAGAATCCTTGTCATAAACATGTACCAAATACTGTTTTCATTTTTTGGGCAGATTTTAGATCTGTTGATAGGAAATGGTGATGGAGATTATAAATTTGTCAACGCTAAAGTTGCAATTTG
>JAUMHA010001373.1:0-10028 GCA_032359765.1 Saxidomus gigantea
TATAAATTTTGTTATTTTTATGTGGGACTAGGATGATTCTACAAAATAAAGTTCATTTCAGCAGTCGGTGAGATTTTAGGTAGACGCACTGGAAGAAGATCTTATAATGTAAGTCTATGGAAATGTATTTAGGCGTATCATACCTACTTACGAAGAATAGAGCGTTACGGTATAATGAAATTGTGTGACTATTAGTCAAACGTAGCTCGTCCATTAGTAACGATTTGTGACCATATCACTTTCTCACAGGCCGAAAACTTAATATTGACCTCATCATCTGTCAATATTTGTACAATATTGACGTTAAAGACAAGTTAAGGTAATGTATAATCATGTGGCAAGTGCATGAAGTACAACTTACAGCAGAAATATACATTGCATTACCAAACTAGTACCCGGCCACATGGGCCTGTATGTCACGGGTTAACATATACAAACTAAAATGTCATCTTTGAAATTATTTGATTTTTGTAGACATGTGTGTGTCTTTTACTTTGTGTCTATCTCAGTCTCCTATGGCAGTTCAATGGAATATCTACTGTCACATGCTTTACACGGTATAGCTGTTCGTGTGTAGATGTTTGTAGTTCTTTCTTATTCGCATTGATTTCAGTTCAACTATGTAATGTTTTACCTTCTTGCATGCATGTATGTTGTGTTTTAACCTGATATATATAGATTTGCTTTAAAGATAATTATTGTACATGGTGTAACTTGATAATTAATTTCTGTTAAACACATGATATTGTGTGCATCTTAAATATATTTTACAGGGTTATGTTTTTGTTAATGTGCTTAATGTTAATATTTTCAACAGTATTGCTGTTGTTTGCAGGCGGGCAGTTTACCTAACCATCGTTCCTGGGAAGGACTAGTACTAGACTATTATCAGTTATAAGAAACTACCGACTTTCTCACACAAAGAGACTTGGTCAGTAGCAGGGCTCGAACCCATAACCCTCAATCAGTGTGAATTTACAGTGATTTTGAATCAGATTTTAAAAACGGTACATGTAGCTGTTCTATTATACAGTACAGATGCCATTCCATTGCATTGCTTTTACTGTAACGAAATTACAGACAAAATATCTAAATTAATTAATATAGAAGATGTCGTAGCATTAAAATGCTTCATGACTAACATAATATACACAATTTTAGTTATTTCAATCTCAAACCCGTTCACAATTCTTTATCTGGCCTTCAGTTGCGCGAATATATATACAGTATATGTCAAACTTAATTAACACTGAACGCTGCGCGTAATAGCGTCAGACGACAGTTGGCACGACGTCATTATGCGTGTAGGCTTTACTTTTTACTTTACTTACTGCAATTTTGTGAAAAATATTGCGCAAAGCCCCATTTTTAATTCATTGATATTTGTTATCAACATGCGAGTCCATTTTTTATTGTTTATAATCCCGGCCTTGAACTCGCCAAGACCTCAGTGTAACTCCCATGCATACTGGTACCAATCAATATTAGGGAGTTTTGTTTTACCTGTGTGCACTATCCAGTCAGTTTTGTCGAAAGATTATGATTATTTAGAAAAAATTGTGTAAAAATGCCAGTAGCCAAAAGATATGTGTGCGACTTCTCAAACCAGACCGCGTTGCCAGCATACATTGATGCTTGCTTAAATCACTTTGCCGCGTGGTTTCTTTATTTTGTATTATAACGCAGAAGAATCCTAATTTTTTGTGTAGGAGAAAAGTTATTTAGAAAATAACAGCCAAGTTATCAATGTATAGTTTAATCAGTTGACTTATTGAAAGGCTTCCTTCACAAAATTTGAAATATATTTAGAGTTTTATAAATAAGTATAAAACTTATAAAAGAAAACTTGGCAGTAGTATTCGTTTTGTTTTTAAGTCGCCGTTGTAAATTTGTGTTATTTTTTATTAGTTGTTGCCAAAAACTACCTTACAGTGAGTCGGGGTCACAATTGGGCAGATTTTCAGTATTTAACGTTTATCGCTGGCAATAATGACGACAAAAACATAAAAAGTTATATGTGCGTATTTTGCAAATAGAGAAATAGCATATGGTTTTTCGAAATTACAATTGGTGCATATTTGAACCAATTATGCATGTAAAACGTCAATTTTACACAATTGACATTCGACGTCGCGTTGCTAGGAAACGAAGTGAAAAATAAAAAAATTAAAACGAATAAAATACGAACAACATGTTAGAGTACCGTTATGCAAAATTTCATAGCAATCGGAGAAAACTCGTTTTATTTCTAACGCCATAAGGACGACGGACTAACAATAGGAACGGACAAAGATCAAACAGACACAACTGACAGACACAGACAGACAGTAATTGTCTGTATAAATTGTCCTTGTGCATTTGAAGACTTTTCAGCTTTATTAAGCGTAATATGCCAAGGAATATTTTTTCATTTTTATTTTGCATTTTTATGATTAAAATTCATGACTTTTTCATTTTTAGTTTAAAATTGATGTTATTTTTTGTGTGTATTATTCTTTAGATATTAGTATATTGCAAAACAACATTGGATGCACTTGATTTGTGCATCCCGAAGAGAAGCTGCTGATAACATAATGTACACCCGAGACAAGGTTAGAATGCCCAAAATCAATGAAATTATTAAACGAAAAACGCGGCACTTTTTATGTGAAAGTTAAAACTTTGAAAATAGAAAACATATCTGGCAATAAATGCATTCTTTCGTTGTCCACTTCTTTCAGTTTATGACCTAGGTTATGCAGTCTTCCTAAGTGGCAACGGAATAAATATACATGTAATATACCTTAGGCAACACCCATATCTTACAACTCAAAAGTGTTCATGCGAACAGACAGACGGACAGACAGAACAGAGCAAATCTGTAAGTAGTCTCGAATATCGGCGAGATAAGCTATTAACACATTTTGCTGCATTATCAGGCACCGACATTACAGTCTACTTAATCCAGCTTTTATCAAGAGACACGACTAACTCTACCTCAGAATTCTGTCACATAAGCACAACTACATTAATTTAAGCTCAGCAGAACACCAAAAGGAGCCACTTTTAAAGGATCTACTGTCATTGTAGGCCTTTCTGTTTAAACTTATCATTTTACAGCGATTGTAAAACAAGTTCTAGCTACGTGTATTAACTACGCTCGATGGCTGCTTCATAGATTTCTGACCAGAACTGAACTAAAAGAAGGGATTGTGGACGCGACGTTCGAATCCTAGGTAAAAGCCTCTGACGTGATTCAAACCCACGACCTATGGGTTAGAAGTCCAACGCTCTGTCTCTACACCATGGCGCCCCCTCCACTGTGGTTCTCGATAGTTTAAGCGGCAAGGGCATTCATCTCTAGAACAAAAGGTTCTGAGTTCGAATCCTAGCCAGAGCACGAGGTGTGTCATTGGGAGTAAGCGCTGGTGCCACTAGTGCAAATTAGTCTACCATCTGTTAACTGTGTCACTTTGCATCGATGAAAATAATTTCATTTCCTCTCTAGCGCGAGCGTGGTAAGATCTTGACTGAGCGAGGGCGGTTAAATAAAATAAAACCTTTCTTCATAATTTAACTAAAAATAAGTCCGCATGAACTAAGAACTCTCTACTTACTTCAGACGAATGACGCTGGCACTGACTATGCTGACGTCACAGTGAGTTTCGAAATTCTTCTTGTCTGTCACGCGTTCCTCTGAATAAATTGCACGTCTTGCAGATAAATGTCTAGGTGATATATCCTTAAGAGTCACAGCATGCCAATTGGAAAATCTAGAAAAAAAGAGTCATAATGTTGTCGTTGAACATGTGCTATATAACTGCCATTCGGTTCTGCCAGTCAGTTGAAAGCTGTAGAAAATATTTTATCTATTTACAGTGAAGAAAGATTGATCCGTAACTAGTCGCTCTCCTGTCAAGCCGACGACGTGTAGTCGGAAAACACCGATTGGTTTAAACCCACAGCATATGGAATGACTGACCCGAGTGACCGACACCTTGACCTCCAAATCATCGTCCCAAGATTAACACATCAAATGTATAGTTACCGAGCGGTTACGATCGCTCTTCCTGTGTACCCATGCAGATAGAGACCAAGGTTCGAAGATCCCCATACTCGATTGATCTTGTTTTCCTTGTATAAAGAACTGTTATCACCATTTTGCCCCATTTTACTCAACTTTAAACGGGTAAATAATGTTTGGTTGGAACTGGGTCTTGCAGAGAGCTATACAGAATTTACGTCGATTGTTATGAATACAGATATATCAAATAGTACTAACATATTCGCAGGACACTACTCAATTTCGCAAGATTTATGCAGGTATTTTATCCTATATATAAACACACTCCGTCTAACTTACAGTTCGCTCTTTTCATTCTCCAGAACTATAATTATAACCATTATCCTTGTAAATTACTTATAAATTGTTTTGGCTTCGAAATTGAAACATTACAAGCAAGTCCGAATAATATGAATATATAGTGAAACATGCAGTCAGCAAAGAAGTAATCTTACCTTACTAACAACATCTATCTTCCTTCAAGGCCAGTGTAGATCATGATCACTATGAATATCTGTGTTGTCAGGGACAGTTAGTAGAATCAGCACCATTACTCTGTTGTAAAATATATAAGCAGTTAGCATTTTTTTAAAATTACAATCATACAACCTTTTCATTCTAGACAGTTTTTACTTCATTTTCAATGAACTAAAAGGGCTTTGAAATATATTTACAGAAAATCCGATGTAAATTTATAGTCGAGCCCGATTTATTACTGCGCATCAGAACTCAAAATCGTGGTTTATTAGGCAATAAACATAGTTAAAACGGATATTCTTTCATAAACATTATGACATTTTTTTTCGACCAAATTAATAAGTAAAAGCTAACCTACTGGCAGCAAGTTATTATTGTAATTGTACGTTTCAACTGTATTTTGGTCATAGTTACAGGTGGGAAGACTACCTGATAGATACAGTACTAGATCCGTTTCCTACATGAGAAACTGTTATTTTTCTTACATGAAGAGACATGGTCACAGGGCTCGAACCCTGCTGGCAGAAAGTGTTCTTCAGTTTAGATCATGATCAACTTGCACATTGCTCAGTGTTGTCAGATGATGATCGTCTCAAGCACTGGGCATACTGTTATTAGTTAAATAAGCAAATGAATAATATGCACTTACAAATATGTTTCTCTTTACGTGTAGAATTGAGAAGTTTAAACCAGACAAGTCTCCATGATCAGCTTGCACATCTGTGTCGTCAGGCGGAAAATCTGCTGAATTCAGTACCATCTTGTAGCTTTCATATTGTAACCAATATTTTGTATCTGAACTTATGTTTCTGTTATACATATAACAGCAACTCTTTTTAATCTGTAAATGGTTTTAATACATTTTTGGTGTCATATACCAACTATAATTGTAATTAGAAATGAACAATTTTGATATAAAGTCCGAATAATATGGATATATAGTCCAACCTGCAGTCACCTTACCTTACTAAAAACATCTATCTTCCTTCAAGGCAAGTGTAGATCATGATCACTCTGAATATCTGTGTTGCCAGGGACAGTCAGCTGAATCAGCAGTATTACTCTGTTGTAAAATTTAGAGCAATTTGAAATTATAGTACAACCATTTCATTCTAGACAGTTGTTATTTCAGTTTCTTTGTAATAAAAAGACTTTGAAATATAAATAATACAGAAAATCCGAATTTATTACTACGCATCAGAACTTCAAATAGAGATTTATAAGACAATTAACACAGCTAAAACGAATATCATCACCTTTCATTTGACCATAACAAAAAAAGTAAAAGCTAACATACAAGTTGTTTTTGGTGTTGTACGTTTCAACTAAATTTCGGTCTCATTTACAGGTGGGCAGATTACCTAATCGTCTTTCCTGTGAAGATACAGTACTAGATCCCTATCCTACATAAGAAACTGTTAACTTCCTCACATAAAGAGACATGATCACAGGGCTCCAAACCTGCTGGCAGCAAATGAGTCATATTTCTGGACCAACATCAGATGGCAGATGACTTTCGTCTCAATTAGCACCGTCATATTGTTATTTGTTAAATACTTAGATGTGAACATGCAATATGTACTTACAAATATGTTTCTCTTTCACGTGACGTGTAGAATTGAGAAGTTTAAATCAGGCAAGTCTCCATGATTAGCTTGAACATCTGCTGATTCAGTACCATCTTGCCGCTTTCATATTATAACTAATATTTCGAACCTGTAACTTAAATTTCTGTTATAACAGCAACTTTTTATTTCAAAAATAGTTTTAATACATTTTCGTGTCATATATACCAACTATACATGTACACGTACTTAGAAGTGAAAAATATGTTTGACAGAAAGTCCAAATTAAGCATGAGTTTACAGGCGAACGTTTGCACAGCCACAGAAATAACGGTTCGTTCTTTTCATTCTTGGTAGTTGATTATTTAATATCATTGTCAGGAACAACTAGTAATCATTTTTGGCTTATACAAATTATGTTTAAAATATATACAACCTCGAACCTGCAGGAAGCAATATGTATAGAAGTAGTCATATGAGCAAACATTATTCACAGCAGTGTAGACCATTTTCAGCTTTGCATATTCGTGTCGCTGGACAACAATGGGCTGATGTCTTTTAAATTGAAGTAAGCCATATGAGCTTTTACTAACCAGCTGGTGTTGAGGCTTCCGCTGAAGAGCATAATCAGCTTGATCTTATCGTGGAACAGTCGGTCTGACGACGGCAAGTCTATCTGTGTTTTCGACCACTGTTATTCAAAATCAGCCTATGCAAGCATATAAAATAAATACAGTATTTATATTAAAGCATTTTACGGCGGCAAATGACCCTGGCCTCACTTCCAGTGTCGACCATAAGCAGACTGCACATCTCTGTCGTGATGGGATAATTGGCAGAATTAGATTTTCATTCTGTTGGAAGTTTTGCAAAATAAGTATTCTGCGCGTGTAAACATATATTGTTTGACATAAACATGTATAATGTATGTCAAAACTAAGCTTCTAATACATGTATTTACATAATGTCCAGTCTTTATATAGGATATATAGGGTATACGATTTTATAGGATATAGTCGGACACTTTTCGGCAAGTTCACCTGGGGAGAAATGCCACGGTCGGTCGGGACTATAAACAAACAAACAAAAATGAATCAAGCTAATAATATTGTAAAAGTGGTCATCCAACATTTACCGTGCTGGTGGCAAGTGGTCTGCCTTCACAACCAATGTGAACCGCAACCATCCAAATACAATCGATTTGAAGCAGACAATTTTAAACAATTCTATTTTCAGCCAATAAGTTGTCATCCAACATTTCCCATGTTGGCGGCAAGCGATTCTGCCTTTACGACCAATGTGAACCACTACCATCAAACTAGAATCGACGTGAAACTACTCTGTGTCCAGCCAAGAAGTGGTCATCCAACATCTTCCATGTTTGTGGCTAGTGATTCTGCCTTTAAGACCAATGTGAACCACATGCAAACATCTGATACACTGGATGCGACAGGTAAAGTTTGCCTTTTCGACGTGTGTAAATCATAATCAGTTAACACGAATTTAGAATTGATATACAAAGCGATCGCTTAAGACAAAGGTCGCTTAATACACGTGGTCGCATGGGCAAGTTCAACTGTATATCTATATTTCTGTTACGGCAAATGACCCTGACTTCGCTTATAGTGTAGACCATAAGCAGGCTGCACATCGGTGTCGTGAGCACTGTGATTCTGTAGAAAGTTTTGCAAAGCAAATGTGTTGTACCTGTAAGAATATTCTTTTAAATTATGATTACGTAAGAAATAATCTATGTATTTGCATAATATACGATTAAACATGCAGATACAATCAAATACAAAGTAACCAAAGAGTATCACAGAAGTGGGTCATCCAACAGATACCCTGCTGGTGGCAAGTGACTCTGCCTTTACCACCAACGTAGTCCACACAGACGTCAAAATACTTCTTTAAAGTCTAATCAAACTTCAAGTAAAAACAGAATATCTGACTAAAACATGTTTAAGCAGCCTAACCTGCAACCAGTCAAGAACATACATTTAACAAAATAGCGACTATATAGCTTATATAGGGGATCAACCGGTCTACGTCAGTAAACTATGGCTTGTTTCTATCAAAAGTTTGTTAGGGTGTCTAGAATATGAAACTTTATTCCAAAGTAGTTGCCGCTTGAAATCTAAGATGGCGTACAAGATGGCTGCCACAATAAAGAAAATAATTAATTATCACAATTTTTCTAATTATTCCAGTAATTTTGCACTATTTTTCACCAAATCTATTTCGTTTTTAGTTTGTCATTAGTCGCTTTAAAACTAATTACATACGTTAATTTTAAAACGTGGAGATAAAGGTCAAATTCAAGGTTAAATTTGGCAAAAAAAGAATATCTAACAAGATGTTTTCTTCATTACATCCCCAATATAAAAACTTTAAACAGTTATGAAAAACAAATTGACAATAATGTTTACTCTTCAAATCCGTTGCACTTTAAAACTAAGATACGTTCTTGCGCTGGAGGTATGCAGATGACCACAAACATTAAAAGAGAAGCTAACTATTACATACCGTGGTACTTTTGCAACAACTCTAATATTTTCACTAAATCAGTTTTATTTTTACTTTTTTTTTCAAGTTGCTTTAAAATTGATTTAAGCAAAGCTATGTTGTTGCCATGGAGAAAACACGATGGCGCTCAAGATGTCTGTCGAAATCTAAAGAAAATTTTAATAATTTTGCTACATAATACGTCTCCTATTTACATCTGATTAAAGGTAATTACATAACAAATTTACATATTTATCTTCATTAGTACCAGATAATCCATATGACCAATGCTCCCAGAAAAGTTTAGTTATTTTAGGTTTTCGGGTGAAAGTGCAAGATACAGAATACGTCCCAATTCCAGAGACACCCCTGTCAATAATTGTGTTTAACAACTGAAAGCCATGGAGAAAGAAGACAAAGGCATTCCAGTAATGACACTTTTGGCGAACTGTAGTACATATTAGAAATTTGACTACAGGGGAATTTAAAATGCTTGCAAAGATTTCAAAATGTTTTCGTCCTCCAATAAACTTGGTGCAAACTATCATGATTCATGTATGAATGGGCAACTTCAGTCTTTGCAACCAGCAAATATAACTGCAAAAAAGATATCCAATGAGGGTACTGACTCGAAACGCCCATGCGAGGTAAGTCTCGATCAGTTATTGTCTGCTTTGGAGACTTTCAAGATGTGGGATTACAGCAATGAGATCGTCAAATACAGAGCTCGTGTCTAGCCTAAGTATAAGAAGGAAATGTCCAAAATAAACCATAAAACAGTGCAAATCGGTAATACGGCGACACATATAGTTCGTAAAAAGGTAATACTAAATTGGCCCAAAGTCAATTGAATTGGCTACTGCTTTCAAGGTTCATGTAAAGTGTTTGAAATGGTCCCCGACGTGAATTTTCTCCTTCAAATTTTAAACATTACAAGCAAATTATGCATATATTTGATGCACCAAATTGATCGGAAAATTCAGAAGACTGAAGCTTTCGGTTGTGAAAGTTTTGTCAAGAAAGTTGCATGTACTACTGTAATATATGTTACATACTTTGAGTACCCAGGGTCATTTGTGTAGAAAACTTTCACTTCCATTTTGAGTTTTTCCACATATTTTGAAACATTTATTGTAACATTTTCACTACATGGACTACCTAGATAAGCATATTGTACACAAAACAACTATATTGTTGAGAACCATTATTTTGAGTAAAGGAGTTTGGTGCTTTATACA
Source organism: Saxidomus gigantea (assembly GCA_032359765.1). Classification (NCBI taxonomy): domain Eukaryota; kingdom Metazoa; phylum Mollusca; class Bivalvia; order Venerida; family Veneridae; genus Saxidomus; species Saxidomus gigantea. Next base: position 9,828 of record JAUMHA010001373.1, read on the forward strand.
TTTCATGTTCGAAATACAAAGTAAGTAATGTGCTGGAAGCAAGGAAACAATTATCAACTAAATATTTATTGTAGAAAACCTTAACTGCCTTTTCTTAACACTTTGGTATATGAATTAAGAGTCTAATTTGTTTATAAGCCGTACAGTTTTAGCGCAGGTACCAACATACAAGGTCTCACTCTGCAATGTATGGTGATGGCA
>JAUMHA010001384.1:0-10027 GCA_032359765.1 Saxidomus gigantea
GGAAATGGTTGTTGTTGATAATTTTATTGATATGATTGGCGTTTCGCTTCAACATAAATTATGCGCAACGACAAACGAGTTAGGTGATCGAATATTGGTTGAACTGGGATATGTTTAGATATTGCTCTAATGTGAAATACTTTAATACATTATTTCTGTATGTTATTCAATTTTTCTTTGAATACTTTAATAATAATTAATATATACCTTAGTATGCCATATTGAAGCGCCAAGAAAGATGTGGTTGATACGCGTTTGTTTAAATGGGATCTTATAGCCTAATATTTGCATGAAAGATTGATAAATTGAAATACTGCATTTTCATGTTTAACAAACAACACAAACATTTAAAACAAAATTAAATTCAATTTAAAACGTGACCCTTTTAAGTGACACCACATCATTCAATTCAGACGTGAAAAATAAATATAAGTTTTGATTCAACATAAACATTATATTACATAAAACTTTTATAAAATTATGCATTCATTTTGAAAGTATAAGTTAATCCTCAACGCCGCGTCACGCAACATGGTATATAATGCATCTGCAAAATATCCAATGTAGCATATAGATGCCGCATCAACATCCTTATGCTGTGCGATGCCCCATGGATTTATTGCTCCAGCGTTGTTATAACCTCACATGCAATAGCGCGGCTAAAACAGAATCTGTCTGGGCTGTACTGTATTTACTAAACTTACCTCCAATCCAGCAAAATAATTCCCTTCCTCAATGCATGTCTGTAAACATTTGTCTATTGTCATGTCACCAAATGTGAAAGTACCTTTCAACATCTTGTCTGATTTATCTTCAAAACATCCCATAAACCGATAGGCTGCAAGAGGTAGTAAACATAAAATTCCTTCAATATAATATTAGCAATACTGCTAGAGCATGACCGGGCATAATGATACCAGCGGACAATATGGCAGCAAACTGTAGCAAATAAAGTATCATGGTATAAAAGTGCAGCCAGATGCAACACTCATCATGTGGCATCATTGGACGCCATATCAACTTGTTACAATAAGTTTTTGAAATGCTTACAATTTTATTCGTATTGTTTTCTCTCTTATTTCAAGTAACTTACAATTTTTATCTTTACACACCAGCTGGAGATGGTAGATCAGCTCTTATTCAAAAAGACTAATTTGGGGAAGATCATGTTAAAGGGCAACAGCATTTCCATTATTCACTAGCGGGCAGTTTTCCAAGCTATTGTTGCTTTTGTTATTTGCAGGACCAGTACTAAACTCCCATCTTTCATAAGAACGTGACAACTTTATCACATTAAGAGCAAGGTTGACCGATGGGCGTGAATTCAAAAACCGCTAAATTGATTAGGAAGTTTAGTGAATATAAGATAAAGTAAGTAAATGTAAATTGTAGTCATAACCATTAAACTATGAGAGCAGGTCTGACTGCAAAGGTATATCATAGAGAAGTGGAATCAAAATAAAGTTTACCTTCTACACAGCGTCTGTATGTTGTATCAAATGAATAACCCAGTGGACATTTGCATGTTCCTTTGCCACCCACACTGGTGTCATTACAAGCACTAGTTCCAGGACATGGATCCCCATAAGTGTTCGATGAAAGCTTCCTGACAGAACACACTGAAACAAGTATAATCATTTTATAGTATTCTTCCTAGTAGATGTAGTATTGATTGTTCATGTGAATAGTTGTATTACACATACTTAGACTAGACCTATCACTAAATGTGATTAATACCCCTGAAAGACAGCTTTATCAACTAAAGAAGTAAGTAGTAACAGAATACCTTGCAAAAAACAACTAAAATAGAGAAATGATTCTTGGAAATAACTCTGTAATTTGTCAAGAACGAGTTATGGTTCTTGTACATTGCACATCTTCTCATTGTGCCTGAGCATTGTATGGAGTTGTATTGAATCCTAAACAGTAGATTTAGAGCTATGCTCTGGACAAGGAAAAGTAACAAAGGGAAATAACTATGTAATACATCAATAAATATTTATGGTTCTTGTGCACTGTACTCTTTCTCTCAAATAGCCTGACCATTGCATGAAGTTGTATTAAATTCAAACCAGTAGTTTTCAAGTTATCCTCCGGACAAGGAAAAGTGAACAAGAGCTGTCAGTAGGACAGCACGCTTGATTTTTTTAGTGCTTGCCAATAAAACAAAACTTTAAGAGTTAAAGGCAAAACAAGGATCTGTAGCAAGATATTAAGTCAAGAGTTATCAATCTTTAAAGTTTGATATCCCTGGATACTACAGTAAAATTGTAAATTAGTACTTCAAGTGGTTGATATATGTGCATGACAGTGCCAGTTGCACACAAGACTTTAACTAGGAATTATTTAAGTACAAATAAAAAAACATTTTCACTGAGTTATCTTCTTTTGCGTACAGATAGGATTCATGATCAGGGCTTCGATAATCTTCGGTTTATCGGTTCTGGACAGAATTTTGACTTCAAAAACCGATTCACAAGACAGTCTGAAAAGCCGTTTTAAATCGATCGGAGAATTTTTACGTTTTCGGTCCATAAATGTGACGAAAATCACCATACACAGGCCCCTGTCAACACCTACAGGTCAGGAAGAGCAATAAACGTGTCAGATAATCCGATTGTCACTTCGTTAATTGGATGGTAATTAGCAAGCAGAGGACAAAGCCAAATGCCTCTGGCAATTCTTTGATGTTTGCAGCTAGCCTACCCACTTGGAAAAGACCGATCCTTGATTGCTTTGTTGGTTATTCAAACGGTTATGTTTGATAAAATTTGTAAATGTACTTTATTTGAATTCAACAAAATATATGTGGTAGACCAATATTTTACAGAATTTGATTGTAATTCGTAAATTGTCAACCGGTAAATATGTTTGCAGGCTCTTTTTTAAAGTCATGAATGGTCATGTATTAAACAATAAATAAATATTACGGTATTCAAAAATACTTTCTTCGCTAATCATTACACGGATCATTTCCAAAACCTTCGAAGACTGGAGCCAGAGACCGGCTTTTATTACCTTCTGTTGCAAGGTGCAACTGTAAACATTTTCTCGTTAAATATTTGACTGAACTCGGCAGACATTAGTTGCGTGTTTTTCCTTTCGAAATATACGTAAATCAACTTCAAACATGATAAAATATTGATCAGTTTTAACAGGAAATGAATTTTGAAAATAATTATAAGAGTGTGTATTTTGAGCATGACATCACTGTAAAACCGCATAATAAAACAAGTGAGTAACTTCTGCTGTATTGCCGAAGTGGGTGGAGTAACATGATTTGCAAAATCAATAACGTCAGAGACTCGACCCGGACCGATTAAGCTGACCAAATTATCGAAGCCCTGTTCATGATGGTACATAAGTACTCCAACTAGTTATATCTCAAATGGTTAAGTCAACAAGTGGACAAGAATGAAAATTTTAACTGAGTTTCTAAGGCGAAAAGGGCTATTATTCAAATATAATCCTTTACACAGTTACCTTCTCCTGACTGTATTTGGGGATCATGATGGTAAACAAGTATTCCAACTTTCAAAGTAATGTCTCAAACAATTCAGTCAAAAAGTGGACTGGTTTGAAAAACTTAACCGAGATTCAGTCGATAAAGGGCCTTAATTTTTTTTAAATCCTTGACAGAGTTACCTTCTCTTGCCTGCAGATGGGGTAATGATGCAAACAAGTATTCCAACTTTCAAAGCAATATCTAAAACGGTTTAAGGGTTAAGTCAATAGTGGATTTTACCCCTATTTAATGTATTTTATAAGTAAAAAAGGGGCATAATTCTGACATAAACCTTTTCAAAGTTATGCACTCTTTTCTGTGGATGATGGTTAATAAGTATGGTATGTTTCAAAGCACTATCTGTAATGGTTTTGAAATAAAGTTGGGTGGTACGAGAAACTTAACCAAGCTAAATGCACTTTCTAAGTCAAAAACGGGCCATAATTCTGACAAAAACCTGGACAGAGTTATGGACTCTTGTGTGTTGATGGAGATTATGATGGTAAACAAGTATGGTAAGTTTCAAAGCAATACATGGTTTTGAAATAAAGTGGGGTGGTATGAAAAATGTAACCAAAGTGTGACACCAACATGGATGTGGATGCCGACGCCGAGTCAAGCCAAAAAGGGCAATAACTCTGTAATACGTTGTTTCGGTGGTATAATGAGGTATAGCCTCCAAGAAATTATGTAAAGCAGGATTTTTTGACTGTGACTTTTTTATCAAAATTTGGACCTGCACTCAAAGTGGTGACAGCAAGTGGCTCATTGATGATTTCTGAGTTACATAATTCATACGAGTTCATTCCAAATTACTTATTGGGCTTCAAACCCATTTCCCTGCTCAACCATTACAGGCCATTTACTACAAGCTTCAAAGAACACCCACGACTCATAAACACCTAGCAATTGTATCCAGGGTGTTTGAAACTTTCCAAGTCTGAAAAACACAGAACTTTTCGAAATTGACTTTTTTATTACACTAATTTGTTTGTACTTTTCGGATCGACTGTTTCTCCATCAGTCCAATGTTAACAGTGTATAGGTTCCGTACAGACGAACACTTAACATACAAACAAGCAGTTCTATATATTTAGTTGTTACGAATTATCCTGTCTTCTGTTTTAAAAATTATATAGTAACAGATCTAAATAATTTCAAAACATTTCAGAATAGCATAATATTATTTTGTTCATCAATGAGAAATCAATGAGGTATTGGTTCTGTATAGAACTATTTTCTTACGCAGTTTTGATCACAACTGGTCAGACTTGAGACACTAAAAGACAACTAGTCAGGCCGAATAATTTAAAAGTCTTTTATTCGATATTGATTTTGTGATCATAAGCTATCAGAACATCATAATACATTATGGAACCACTAAGTACTTTTGAAATTTGAATTACAAAACTCAGAATTCAACATAAAAAACAAAGATTTTCTTGTAACTTGCCAATGCCTGTATCATCAAAAGTGTATCTTTAAAGATATGCCCCACTATAGCGCCTGAAACTCTAGTCGTGTTTAGGTATAAAACTGAAACTAATCAGCAAATTAACTTTACAGAGACACTTGTAGATGTCTTTTTGAAATATGACAACATATTTTTATGCTTTAAACAGTAAGTAACTGTTGTCATTGTTGTATTTTATGTAAACGTGTGGTTCGAAAAGGGTACGAAAATGTCTGCATTTTACCAAAGTTGGTTCGTACCTGGGTACAAATAACTGTAAAAACTCACATAGAACTACATGTCTTAAATAAGATTTTTAAATGTAGACAGAAATGCAATAATATAAAGGGAAAATCAAATTCATTTCTCTAGATCATGCTGTCATTTACAAAGAACAGATATTAACTCAATATAAATACAAAAAGTAATTATTGTATTGTATTGTAACTAAAACGTTCAAACTTTACCATGGTTCTTTTGCTACACTAATTTTTGCGGTTACATTCATACATACATTAATTATATTGTATCATTATTATTCATCATCATTTTTTAACTGTATGGTAGAGAGACTGGTAATGACTAGGGGTGTGCAATAGACCTGGTATATCTTATATATAGTATATATTGCAATTCGCAGTATTTTGGATGCACTCATCGGTATAGTTGAAAGCTGCAAGTACTTTTTCTACAATAGGTATGAATCAATTTATAACAAAAGATTGATTTACCCATTTTTAGCTTTTCTATGAAAAACAAAAAAGGTATTGTCATAACCTTCTTGACGTCAGTCAGCACTGTCATCCTTAATCTGGTTAAGCTTTTTTTAAATTCACTTTCTCGGTAACCATTCAAGCCTTGATGCTTGGCATCATACAATGGCCTCTGTGGCCGAGTGATAAAGATCACTGACTGATGATCACTTGTCCCTCACTGCTGTATGTACGTGCCCTACTTGGTTCGGATTCTTTTATGTCTGGAAGCTATCTACGTTCTACCCAGGTGCCCGCTTGTGACTGAAGTAATGCCCAAATTGGCACCCAGGATCTTCCTCCTCCATGAAAGCTGGAAGTTGCCATATGACCTTAGCTGATTAGTGCGACGTTAAATCTGAATCAATCAATTGACACAATACAATCAACCCTATGGGCATATCCTATAACTTTAGAATGACATTAAAAGTTGTTCAAACTATGAATTTTCAGTTCAGTTTTGTCAAAATCCACTTCTCAGTTACCATTCACAGCTATGATACTTCATATTTTTAGGGTAGTTTAGCATAGTCACTGAATGCAAAAGGTAATCACATGGGTTCCTATCTCAAAAGTACAGTTTACACAAATGGTTAAAGGTCAAAGTTTGTGGACAGTTGTATAACTTTACTTGTGTAAGGGTTGTCGTGATATTTACACATGTGTACTGTCTGTGGTGTCCTGATATTTACAAATGTATGTTTGCAGACTGTGTTGTTCAGAGACAATAGATCCTCCAGTATTTTCAGTCCTTCAATTTAGTAAACAGTTCTAGTAATTTGAACCCAGAGCTCTTTAAGTTACATGTTTACTCAGCTTTTATTTTACGAAGTCTATAAAGAATTTATTCTATTGATAAAAAATATGAACATGAAACTCAGACAATCATGCATAAACAAAATGTTATAAGCACAGGACACAAACTGCAAAGTTGATTTATTTTGGTCTTACCATGGGTAGTGTAGACGGCAGCAACCCCTACTCCGCCACATAGATAACCAAAGTCCCCAAAACACTCAGTTCTGCAATACCCATCAGGCAGCTTTTCGTGCATCTTCCTTTCTTTGCCACAGAAACAACTGTCACCATACTGAAAGGACAAACATTGTAGCAGGGTCCATATATTGTAATATACGGATCCTGATTGTAGTCTCTTTCTCTTAATATAGTCATCCTAGCTCACAAATATGCTAAAGTGGGAAAGCATTTGCACAGAAATGAAACATGTATGTTTTCAGTATCAAGAACATCAGTAGTTTCAGAAAAAAAAAAGTTCCATTGTTGGATTTTTTTTTCCCAAGGTCAAGGTCACGCCCTTTAAATGTTAAATTGGATTAAATTCACCTTTATTAATTGCATCTTTTGCAATAATGTGGTATATGTTAATGGTTTTGTATTATTTCTTTCAAACATTTTGATAAGCAATATATTTTAAACATTTTACAGACATTTTAAGCCATGACCTCTAAGGTCAAGTGGTTGCTCTTAATAACAAACACATAATAACTTTATATTGCATGGTGATTTGTCTATTTTCACTTTTCACCTGTTTCTTTTTTTGTTTAATGAAAACTTATTACTTTTGAAAAAAAAAACAACACTTACAGTGATGAAAAAAATAAAGATATAAGCTGAATAAAAAATATATAAATAGGTTAATTTTGTTATATAAAATGTCAGGTTGGCAGCGGGCTCCATGCTATCGCTTTCAACCAAAATGGTGAAGTTATCTAGAGTCAGCCATCTTACGCACTCGACTATGGAGGCCAGTAACAATACACGAAAAAAAATAAAGGGCTGAAGGGACTTATGTTGTTCAGGAACGCAGAATGTCAGGAATAATTGTTTATGGGAAACCAAAAATCAAATTTTCGTCATCTCAGTTTATTCAAGTAAATCTAAATGGTTTTTTAATCAAGATATAATGACATTTTATGTTGAGGTATGGTAATGTCTACATAACTTTTGTTTTGCAGCAAATATAGATCAAAACAAGATATAATTCGTGATCTCATTTTCATTCACAAATTCTATATAATTTGAAGACAACCGTACTAATGGCTTTCTTTATTGAAATTCCCTCTTGAAAACTATGAAGGGTATTAATGTTTGTTGACTGTAATCAAACTTGACAATTTTATCACAGAAATTACCACTTGAAGCATTAAACAAGAAGATGTGGCAATGCCCCCAAAGCAGGCTTGAAAGGCGCCTGTAGATATTGTAGAATTAAAGATATAACAGTCACCTTGACTCCCCCCTCTGCAAAGAATTTTTTTTTTTCATAAATAATTAAAAAATTTATCTATTTTATTAATAACAGTGCCCTTGACCCTTGTGACCTTGACCCAGTGACCCAAAGCTTCCTCTCCACGCATGCTCTCTCGCCACCAAGATTCATTTACAATTGGTCACTCATAACTCAAGTTAATGAGCAAAAACCACTTTTCTATTTTTAGTAACACTGCTCTTGACCTTGACCCTAGTGACTCCAAATGCAATCCCATGCTTCCTATTTACGCAAGCTCCCTACCCACCAAGATTCATTACAATTAGTCACTCCTTACTTCTTATTGAGCAGAAACCATTTTTCTATTTTAAGTAACAGTGACCTTGACCCTAGTGACCCCAAATACAATCCCAAGATGCGTCTCTATGCAACCTACCTACAGACCAAGTTTCATTGTAATTGGTCACTCCTAACTTGAGTTATTGAGCAGAAACCATTTTTCTAATTTTAGTAACAGTGACCTTGACCCTAGTTACCCCCACCGGATTTTTTTGCTTAAAACAATTGAAAAACCACCCAAAATATGTATTTTTTTTAAATCTATTTAGTAACAGTGACCTTGACCTTGACCTTGACCTTATGAAATTGCCAGCTTTCTCTCCGTGCAAGCTACTAACATATCAAGTTTCATTGCAATTGGTCACTCCTAACTCGAGCTATTGAGCGGTAACCATTTTTCTAGGGGTTTGGGAGATATGGAGCGGACACGATTTGGAGGGACGAACGGACGGACGGACAGACAGGCAGACATGGCAAAAACAATATATCTTCCCCATATTTTATGGGGGAAACATAATAACAAGGTTATTTGTGTAACCATATGATGTACATGTACAGGCGTACTAACATAAATAAATAACCCATGTTCTATAGCTGCCATAACAAGAATGGGGCATCACAACTTCTTACTCTTACAGTTTCAAAGATTGTTCTAGGAAACTATCTCTTTCTTTCTTGTATATATTTACAAAACAAAATCTAAAATTACATAGTATTAGATAGTTGTTTTTGTCACAAAAGCATATGTCTCTCCCATGGCAGTTTGTCAATGATTGTAATACTGAAACAGGGAGCAGTCGAAAAAAAGTAAGAAAAAAAAAAAGAAAAAAAAAATGTTTTAAAAATTTATTTATAGTAGCAGAAACACTGACCCCCGAGAAAAATTACTAAAACAAAAGGGCAAAGATGGCCCTATATCGCTCACTTGACTATCATTTGCAAGGGGTCATGATTTTAACATAATTCGTAGAAGTCCACTACACAATGCTTAGTAATATCTCAAATATCTAAGTTCTGCCTGTGGGCATTGTGGTTCCTATATAAGCCTATGTGAAATCAAAAGATCCTCAATCCCGGAAAGGGTTAATTTTGACCCGGGGGTCATGATTTGAACAATCTTGGTTAAGGTCCACAAGGCAATGCTACATGCTAAATATCTCAGCTGTAGGCCTTGTGGTTTCAGAAAAGAAGATTTTCCAGTATAAGCCTATGTAAATTAAATTAAGTGACCCCCTGGAGATGTCAATTTTGACCTGGGGGTCATAATTTGACCAATCTTGGTAGAGGTCTACTAGGCATTTAAACATGCCAAATATCTAATCTCTAGACCTTGCGGTTTCAGAGAAAAGTATTTTTTCAAGTGTTTGCTATATCAGCCTTTGTAAAATTAAGTGACCCCCTGGAGATGTCAATTTTGACCTGGGTGTCATAATTTTAACACTCTTGGTAGATTTCAACTAGAAAATGCCACATGCTAAATATTTAAGCTCTAGGCCTTGTGGTTTTAGAGTAGAAGAATTTTTAACTTTTTCCTATTTGTTGCCATTGCAACCAGAGTTCTGCGTGGAATGGAATTCTTTGATAGAGCTTCATGCAAGATGCATCCTTGTAAAGTTTCATCAAATTAGCCCAGTGGTTTCAGATGAGATGTCGTTTGAAGGAAATGGTGGACGGACGGACGGACGGACGGACACCCATACGAAGGTGTTATTAGGTGGTATTTCCATTGTTCTCGAACAATAGAGTGA
>JAUMHA010001395.1:0-10026 GCA_032359765.1 Saxidomus gigantea
AAGCTCTAGGCCCTGTGGTTTCAGTGAAGATGATTTTTAAAGTTTTTCCTATATAAGCCTATGTAAAAATAAGTGACCACCCCTCCCCCCCCCCCCCCGCGCCCGTGTTTCATGAATGTTTGTTGAATACCTATGAAGTAGCAAATGCCAAATTATTCAACTTGATGAACTGATGTACATGAGCACTGATAAGAACAAATCTACAAATGTATATGCAAGCCTCAAAGTAACAGAAAAATCTGAGATCAAATATTCATAGCATTTAGTGTTGAAATTACAGGCAGTTTCAATCACAGGATGTTATAACACAGACTTGATTGCAGCTCACATGTCAGTAACACCTTTAGTATCTGACCAAAAGGAATCTTCATGATTCACAAAGCTGACGTATTTGCTCTGACGTATTAATTTTGTTGTGTTCTATATACTGTTGACTGTTTGTTATCGTGTCCTCTAGGTAATATCTGTAGTTGACCATGAGTCCACATGAGTTTGACAATCCACGTAGCGTTGTATCTGCCATCCAGTTCAACCGCCATAAAACAGCGCCATTTTGTAAATGAAAGTTTGCTGCAAAAATAAGTTTCAAAAGTTTGACTATGATCAATTATAAATACTATAGACGAATATGAATATTTCCTCAGAAGATATTTGATGCTGATTACGGAAGGACTATCACCACTTTCTGCAATTTATTGAAATCAAACAACTCTTAGGAATCACCAAAGCAGTTTATGTTTCAAGAGAAATTACTTAAATTTTCCTTTATTATCTCTAGTGGTGATGTGTGTAATGACAGAAGTCAGAAATCTTAAAAAGATTGATGTACCTGTACTTGTATAAATGCAACAGACATAGGTAATATCTGTCATACTGTTTGCACACTTGCTTTAAGATACATTTACATATGGTCAATCATCACCGTAAACAAAGAGATTATGTTTTAGGGACCCCTTGACCATGGAACTGGACAAATCCTGAATTGCTGAGACTTTTTCTTTGCTTAATGACTCTAGTTCAACCAGTTATAACAGAAGTTCCAAATTATCACAAAATATACCTGTCATGCTTAAGGTTAACTGCAATGGTAGCCAAAACACTTCATCCACTTAAGTAATAGACCAAGTGTGGACCATTGGGACAATGTGGCTGATAATTAAAAGTTTTATGCTCATAAATATTGTGACTTAAGATTGGGGTAAGGGTTTCCAGGAGAGAAAGTAACAGTGCTACTGTTTTTAATTCCTTCGATTAAAGAACTATTACTCCAGAATTATCTGGCTGGTTATCGAGCTTGGGGAGAAAGTATGACCCTGAACATTGTGACCAGGATGGACATGATTTTACAAAGGGTACCTAAGATAGTGATTGGAAAGAGCTAATTTATTAAAATCTGGAAAATACAAGGGCCATAACTCAAGAGTAACTAAGGGAACTGGCTTGTTACCAAACTTGGCCAAGACATTATGCCCATAAATATACTGACCAAGATTAGTAACAATTCAAGTCAGTGTGAAGACATTATCAATTTGGTGAAATTTTGGCATTTCAAGGGCCATAACTCCAGAATATCTCAGGTATCTGACTGATTTTCAAACCTGGCCAATGTTATGCTCATAAACATTTTTACTGGGATTGGTGATGCTTAAATAAGATTCTTTATGTAATGGAGCTGATTAAATAAGTAAACACCACCTACCCACCAATTTGAAAGTCATCCCATCATAATGCTATATTTCTAAAGACACTATTGTATAAAACCCATGGCATACAGTTACTTACCAACTGAATTTAGAGCACTGCCACGTCTTTTTTCTAGGTATAGATATCGTGCACACAATCGCATCAATGGTGCTTTCATCACATTTACTACATCAACTTGGTTTATCCATGTATGCTGTGTCACATGCTCTCTAAATATATTTAATGCTGTAACACTATCTTTGTCCACATTTGAAAGTTTACATAGACAATCAATATCTGTGTCAGTTAGTAATTGTACTGCATTATCTCCCTTTTCACTTGGTTTTGACTCGTCCTCATGCCGATTGTCCTCCCCTGAAAAATTGGTTTTTAAATGGTTTTAACAAAAGTGTTCCAAAATTAATGCTACAAATAACCTGTCCCTCGTAACATTGACTTGATGTTGTGTGGATTTTCACTCATTACAACTCTATTGTCCAGAATAAAGAGAATGTTACCTAAAAGTAGACAAATTAGGTTAATAATAATAATTTCAATCTAGAGACACTATTGTCTCTGTATGCCCACACTATTCAGCTGGTTCCACACAAAAATGTAAGGACCACAATGGAAATAAGGGATTTATTTAACTTTTTGGTGTTATCCTTAGTGTATGATGTTATTGTCATGGTTTCATTAAGCATACATGTTCATTGTTTTATTGTTTTAATAGTATATGTAATGAGGTTTTGGCCATGCGCTGTACATTTTATACAGAAATAAATATATCTCTCTATATAAATTTGTAACAAGACAATATAAACTACAGCACTATAATCTCTATTAGAACTGCCACTTTCAGTAAGCGCATGGTCATAGATACTGCGCTCAATCAATAAAACATCTGTGTCCACATCAGTGTCACTTACTTGAAGCTAGTTTGATTTCCCTGATCAACCATTCCCTGAAGCCTGGTATTGGGGATATACTGGAAAACTGGGTAATCTGGGGCCACTCATGTTGTAACTCCCCTGCTACCTTCTTTATCAAGTAGTTACCCAAATCTACACCCTGAAGACCTGTTAATATATCAATTAGATGACAACATTTTCTGTTAAATTCCAATATTTACACCATTTACATGTTTTAAGCAGAACTTCAGTTATAAAGCTATGGTTAGATACTTGAACTGCAGTCTGCGCTAAATGAATGTAAAAGGTAAGGTAAAGGTCAAACTCTCAGTCTTTGCTAGAATTATCAAAAGAACAAAACTAATGCTCTGGAGCTGTAAATTAGGTTTAATCATAAAATAGAACAAGAGGGCCATGATTGCCCTATATCATTCACCTAATTACCAGAACCCTTACCTAAGGAAAGTATTTGTTGCTAAAAGGAGTCAATAATTGCTAAGTTGTTCCTTGGGAAATCATGGTTGCTAAGGAAGTCAATTGTTCCTAGAATTCACTTGTTGCTAAGGAAGTCACTGGTTGCTAGGGGAAGTTGATGGTCACTAGTCCAAGTTGGCGGTTACTAAGAAAGTCAGTAAGAACTCATTAGAGCTAGGTTTTTCCTATAACTCCAACTACAGACAAAGGAACCTCAAGGTCAATTTGTTGATCCCAGGGGCATGATTTGAACAAATTTAACTGTAGAAGCCCACTAGACAATGCTTTACACTCATTATCTAAGCTCTAGGGTTTGTGGTTTGCAGAAGATTTTTAGAGTTTTTCCTATACAAATGTAAATCTATATGAGAAACAGTGACCCTGAGTTAGGTAAATTTTGACCCTATGGGCATGATTTGAACAATCTTGGTAGACACTAGACAATGCTATGCAACAAATATTGTAGCTCTAGTGGTTTTTGAAAAGAAGATTTTTTTTAAAGTGTTTCCGGTATGTAAAATCAAGTGACCCCCCTGTTCCTGGGGTCATGATATTAACAATCTTGATAGAGGTCCCATAGGCAACGCTACATGCCAAATATTTATGCTATTGGCCTTGGGGTTTTAGAGAAGAATATTTTTAAAGATTTTTCCTATAGAAACCTATGTAAAATTAAGTAAAACCCAGGGCAGGGTCAATTTTGACAAAGGGGTCATGATTTGAACAATCTCTGTAGAGATCTACTAGACAATGCTTTGTTCCAAATATCTATGCTCTGGGCCTTGTGGTTTTTAGAAAAAGACTTTTAAAGTATTCCCTATTTGTGGCCATAGCAACCAGAGTTCTCAATAAAATACAATTCTTTGAACAACTTTGGTAGAGGACCACTGAAGGAACATAACTGCCAAGTTTCATCAACTTCTGTCATGCAGTTTAGGAAGAGATGTCGTCTGAAGCAAATTGTTTACAACGCAAGATGATGATGGAAGACAAACAAAGGAAGATCCAAAAAGCTCAGGTTAGCTAAAAACTGCTTAATTAAAATGCAATTTCCATGACTTTGTTTAGTTTGTTTCTTTTAAAATATAGTCATATGTGTAACTACTGGACAAACCTTTTTGTGTATTGGATACAGAGTAGAACATTGCTGTATTTATCTTACTGGGGTCCTCTGAACCTTCTTCAATTCTTTCTGGTTCCTGAGAATTTGCAATGTAACCATGACTTCCAATGATGGACTGCAAAATAGAAAATTATACATAATTTTCATAGGTTTTCAGTCAAGTCTATGGGTGTAATTATATGAGACTGTATTTGGAAAACAATTCTATAAAGACCTATCTTCACTGACATTATTCTTTAGCTGAAAACTTTCTCCATTCAAAATTTTTAAGCTGTATTTGAAAAATGTACTTTTAAACATTTTAATTGTAATTAATCCTTACTTATTCATTTTCATTAAAAGAAACTGTGTGACATATGTGACATATGCTTCTTATGCATGTAATTTTCAAAACAGAGGATCACTACCTTGAAATGTGTTCCTTCAAACAAATCATCATGGAAAACAGGTACACTACAGGATCACTACCTTGAAATTTATTCCTTTAAACAAATCATCATGAAAATGCACACCACACACACACACACATACACACGCTGGATCAGTAAAAAATATCCATTGACTTTTAAAGTGACATTATGCACATCTTACTGCACATAGTGTATTTTTGGTGACATTTTTATAAAAGCAATTTTCGGTTGCTGAGCATTTAAATGTGTTAAACTAATGATAATGCCGCATTAGTATTTGAAGTTTGTGCTTTAGAAATAAAAAAAAAATGGACTGATGAAATATAATTCCTTTCTTGGCAGTGATCTCCCTTGTGTTATCAGTGTTGTTGCCGGTAGCGATTTCGGCAGTGGAAGGGAAGCAACTCCATGCAGTTGTTTATTTCCTAAATTGACTCTCCCAGTCAAAATAGGAAAATGAATATTTGGAAAGTTATTATTTCGTACTGGTAGCAGTAAGAGTTTGTTGTATTGGGTTAAAAGCTATTATTTCCTCTACCCTTTGTATGTAATCACACACCTATTTCAGCTGGATTTTACTTGAAAAAAATGTGCATAATTCCACTTTAAGTGAAGCTTATATCAGTAAGGAACTCACATGTATAGAGGAAGATATAGTATTGGTAAGTGCACAGTGTAACACTACAATAGGCTCTCCTGGCATACTGGAATGTGTAAACACAAAACATCTACGGTATGGTCCAACACGTCTCTTCAAATCTAGCCAGTGTCTAACAGGGTGCACAGCTTCATACTCTGAAATCTTACATCATGAAGAAATGACATAATTATGTGCCTTCAGTAAGCCTAACTCAATGTGAAATGGAAACTTTAGCTTCCCACACAAAAACAGTATTTTACAAAATGTCAAGACTGCATGCTATCCGGTGTAAGCAAAATCGTTGCATATCATTTTACCACTATCTCTGCTAGCTGCAAATTGACAGCATTCACATAGTCTACTAGTGACCTGCTTTCTTCCCTATTCAGTCACTAATTTACAATTAAGCACCTGTTCAACTGTTGCAGTTAATGGTACTGTCTACATAGAAAAGGACATGTCTGTTTACGACACGTAATATAGTCTAGATATCGTAATGCTGAAATAACAATTTCATGCCTCCATCACCTGTCCTCCTATCTTGTTGTCCCTGAACTGATACCAAATCATTCCAAATCAAAAAGTTCATTACTAAATTTTACATTCACATTAGTGAAACTTCATAGATTTTGAAGTAAACTTTAGAACAGATTGAGCAATGAATATCTTGTGAAATAGCATGACCATTTTGTAATACATTTGTACTTACATTGGTCCAATATTATTATGCTGTACATGATTACATGCATTCACTAGTGACTTTATGTTGAAATAATTTACATCAATTTGTCCTTGGACATACTTTTGGGACCTTGGGACATGATTTGGTACATTTGTGTTCATAAAATATCATTGTTCTTATAAAATTACACTACAGTATTGGCAGATTTATATTTGTGATTTAATTCACCCGCACAATCATAAAAATATTTTACTCTACTGATATTAATGTTTTAATTAACAGAGATGAATTAAGCTCTTTGTAAATACACATTTTCTACCTTCCAATGCACAGCTGAAGTAGAAAACTGTTAATGCAAGAACCAAGACTACCTTCAAATATCGGCAAAATAATGAAGCAGATACCTTCTCTAGCATATCACATGAAGACTGCCATGTGATTCTCTCCAGTTTAAGAAATCCTACTGTAAACCAGAGAGAAAGTATATCCCTGAGAGCATGTTGTAGATCTACAAGGTGAGCTCTGTCTATATCCTTAGTGGATGACATCAGGTGCTGAAATACATACATCATTTTATCAAAATTTATTCAAATGAGCATATACTACATAATATGACTTGCATAGATATCCAAAATAATAAGATATGCAATGTATTTTACAGATATGCCTTTTCACCGTATGGACAGTGAGTTTATCAGGATATAATCCACCGTTATATTTCATTAAATCACCGAAAAACATAAAATAATCTGTATTACTTACTAAAATGTCAGCTCTCATATCCACAAGAAACTTGACTCCACCTTCTAGCCTTCCTATATCACTGAAGAGCATCTGGTACTTTGCAGACAGAGCTCCCCGCATTCTTTCCTCTATACGCAATATTACAGCTTCTCCACGTTCCTGTAACATACCAAAGGTCATAATTTTCTAGTACATGTGCATGCACTTCAATGTTAACTTAAATTGCTTGAAAGTATATTTTAGAGGTTAGTGAATGTCTAGCATTTAATTTGCACCATCGTACCTGTAGCATAGTTTAACAGAGTCACATTGATAGCATGGGCAAAAAATATGTTAATAGTCATACATTATGTACTTAACTAAGCAGCACCATTTTCAAGGTGAATAAAATATGAAAACTGGCAATTTTTGATGACCTCTATAACAATGTATTCAAAAATCTAAACCAAAACCGAAAGCCTGAATCTGTAGCAAATAATTTTAAATATTAGTGATTCTTTGAATGTGTAACCAGACCAACTTAAGTCTAGATGCTTTTCTAATCCTAGTAAATCATTTGAATACCAATTCAACTGACTTCACAGCAGTAGCAAGATGACTAACCTTTGAATCCAAAAAGTTTTTGACAATGTCTACAACCAGTTGCTGATTCACCCCGTAATTCTCTGATATATGACACAAAAGGGCAAGTTTCTCTTCTTCCGCCATGTTACGGTAGGTCTGACAAAACTTTTTACAACCATTCTGAAAAAAACATGTCAAAACTGTCGATATCCAACTTGTTATAGACCATAAATCTTACATAGTAGTTCAAATTTTAAAGAAAATTTCTAAACAATTTTTTGGCTTACCTAAATATGGTTCATTTTAATTTTTATAACTGAAAAGTAAAGTAAAAACCATACTGTGAAACCATCTGTGCAGGCTAATTGTGATTTGCAAATGCAGAAGCACTTGCTGCCAGGGTAAAGGTTAATTGATAGCAAAATATGACTGTTTATGTAATATACATAATGTGTGTCTGCATATGACAACTGTGGTAACTTGCCTCAATAGAAAGGACACCATGTTTCCTTGTAGTGTATAATGACTGAAAGAACTTATACATATCTTGCAGACTCTGACTAGGTTGTGCAGTGTCATGACTATAGTATCTGTGCTGACTTGACTGGATAAGAGAAAACACTGGAAAACTGTTTTGAGGTATGATCTGAAAATACAAGAATATTCATTTATCACAAAAGTTTCAATCTTTAATCTGTCAGGAAGTGAAATATTAGGTTGTAGTATTAATATAGCTATTTAAATATCCAAAACTTATTTCTGTTAAAATTGTCACACTGTGACTTTTACCACTTAATGCTTCTAACCGCATTACACTTGTATAAGTGAACTGAAGAGATTACAAAACCAACCAAGTCTTGTTTATAGTTCATAATACAGAAACATGGGGCATCTTGCTTCTTAATCATTCTTATTTCCCTCCAAGTCTGTGTGATTTGTTTACCTTGTTTACTGACCCCTAAGACATTGCGTTGTAAATTTCAACTTGATATTTACATCAATTTTGGAGATGGCATTACTTGCATCCAAAACTTTAACCAGGAATTTGAAAGTCAAACAAGGGTTTAATAATTTAACATTAACAAGGGTTTGAATGAAATTCTGTAAAGTTACCTAATTAAATTTTGACACCTTAAAACTTTCATAAAGTTTAATTCCAGGGCTAGCTCTACCGCTAATGCCAAAATTAGTTACAACAAGTAAAATACAAAAAAATTAAAACAGGCTTTAGCCTCTAACTACAAAATGTGATTTGCATAGAAAAAACTGGCTCAAAGGAAAAATAGAAAAATGCTAGCCCTAAAGCCAATGAATGCATTTCTTATAAAGATATGGTGCCGACCATTCTGCAAAATTAAACACAAATTAAACCATAACAAAGGTGTGACACGGTACTTACACCAAGTCCCCTGCCAAGGGGAGTAGAATAGCTCGCACAATTCTTGAAACAGCAGACCTAAAAATGTGATTTAAAGTTGACCCTAGAGTACTGTAAGCACACAAATGTTTTTCTGTTCTGGGAATCTAAAAGGCAGACATTTTTTACCAGTTACTTGATCATCAAGTAGATCTACACAAATATTGTTCCTTTCTGGATTAACATGTTTCAGAACCAACACAAATTGTAGAACAAATGTCATAATTGAATAGTACATAATTAGAAGATTGCAAATGTATGGTAACTTTCCTATGACATCATCCACAGGCACTTTATTGAAAGCAAAGTGGAAGGAGTCACTCTCATGCAACAGACAAAAGACAATGGTAAGATATTCCTAGGTTATTGGATGATATACTTTGGTACTACATTTCTCCCAAAAATAAAATGCTGATTATAACTAGTCTTTGAGTTACTACATGTACAGGATTCCGTTACCGTTAAACTCTTAGAGTGACCTTGACCTTTGAGGTAGCATCTTGGGTGTTGTACTCGACACATCGTCTTGATGTGCTGAACATCTGTGTCAAGCCATTTTACAATCCTTAAATGCATGACAAACTTACAGTCCAGACACAGTTGCATTTGTGTCAGGACTGTAACTTTGTCATGCATTTAAATGTGTGCTTATATACAGGATTCCAAAACCTTCAAACTCTAAGTGTAACCTAGCCTCAATATTTCGACTACAAGACCAACCAATTTTACATACTGATATTACATAGATGTCTGTCTTTACTGCGAAGGGCGGCCATCATATATAGCAAAAAGCCCTGGTGCACAATTAGCTGGGCTAAGTGTGACCTTGACCTTTGAGGTAGGGATGTGGGTCTTGCATACATGATGTCTTAATGTACTGAACATCTGCGCCAAGTTATTTTAACATCCATCAATGTATGATAACGTCACAACTAAGTGTAACATTGACCCTTTAAGGCAGGCAGACAGACAAATGGACAGACGAATGGTGATATTTTAATTATCTCACCTCAGGGGGTATAAAAATGACTTTACTGATTTGGTGCAAAGTTAAATAGCTGCATAAGGTATAAAACAGAGTGAAAGGGGGTCTAAATGGAGCAATTTAATTGTCATAACTTGTATAAGGTATAAAGTTGTATAAGACTGTTTCTATGTTGTCATGATTCCAGACATTGCTAAATATCTATAAACCTTTGTTGCAAGTATACGGAGTGAGTCTGTCTGTTTCCATTTCCGTTGAAAATGTTTTAAAATCGTTTGCAATCGTCTCATTCTGAATCCTGAACTTAGCTGTCATTATTTCATTTCTCACGACATGTAAATAAAACGTTGCACAACAATATAATCAAGAGTAACGTCCCTTACATAACGAAAT
>JAUMHA010001406.1:0-10025 GCA_032359765.1 Saxidomus gigantea
TCATTTGTTTTACAAAGGCGTATATAGGAAAACTTATTTGGTATATAACATTATCTAGTGATATTCCACCAGGCAAGTGGACTTGAACCAAGGTGAGCGATATAGGGCCATCTTGGCCCTCTTGTTTAAGGTAACCAGGCGAGTCAGCAAATGCCATCATTAGTAAATATGCCGTGCCAATCCCTTAACCCTAAATATGTAGGCATATCTCAAGCTACTGTAAATAGAATAATTAAACGCGTACTACATTGAATAAACTAATAAAAAATCACTGCAAAACAGTTACTACTACTCGTTATTGATAGATCGATAAACAAATGTTTGAAAATTTGCAACAACGCAAAAAACACAGCAAACAGAAATAGTTGCAATTACAGGAATAACGTGATTTTAAAGAATCATTTCTTTTGCAGACAAAGGCAAAGATTTTGCAGTGTTGTGAGGAATACAGTAAAAGCCATCTTGATACATATTGCGTTCCAGTTGGAAATGCAAACAAGGTGAGTAAAGTTCTTCTTCATCAATAATTGATTTAACCAGTAAATTTTCACGCCAATAAATATTCGTGTTTTGCCGATGCTGCACTGTTTCACGGGAATTTAAATTCGCTTTTTTAGAAAAAAAAGTACACAAAAATGTAAATTATTTACGTATTCTTAAGTTCACGGAAAACTGGCCTCCGCGAATATAGTGTAATAAATTGCGCGAGAAAATTAATTGGATTACATTATAGACAATATAATATTTCTTACTCCATCCGTACAGTTGTATAGGCTAAAAATCCCATAATGACATATAAAAACAGATAAAAGACATGCAGCATGCAAACAATGGTCGAGATCATAATACAAATAAAATTTAAAAGAAAACTTCTTACGGAGAAGGTAAAAAAGAACATAAGAATAGTCTGACATCCTACCTTAGTTGCTGATACCAAAGTTTTGTTTATATGTACAAACACATTCGTAAAGTATAATGCGATCGTAGCGTCGGTTTTTACTCCTTCAAAACTCACAATATGACATCAAAATCATTTCTTTGGCTACCATTATAGTTTGTTTCATATAATATATTAATGTTTCTATCTGCATGATATTATTGCAAAGAGTTTTCCGTCAATAAATGCGTTGGATAGTTGGTCGGTCGGTAGGTAGGGAAGGTTGTCGATCGGTTCGGTAGGTACTATTTAGTTTTGTAATATGATACGTATCATATGATTCTTATTGTACCCAGTCTATCAATTAAGTCAATTGTTGCAGAGAAAAAATACATTAACTCGATGTTATGGTTGTCTATAGAACATGCATTTAACTGTGTTTGTTCGTTAGTAGTTCAGATGATAAATAGATGAAAATGTTTGCTATGTACAGGAATACTTAGAGTTGATGGTATCTGTAGCGGGTGGAAGAATGCTCAGTTACAAGTCTGGAAATCAGTTAGCACGACGCCAGTATTTAACGGTAAGTTTCGTTATTACACATCTCAGTTCCTAGTCTTTAAGCTGTCACTGTCTGCTAAAGATATATTACTGAATTGAAATATTTCATATACCGTAAACCGGGTAAAATTCGCGATGATGTAAGTTTTCGCTATTTCCGACAATTTCCAAATTTACTTATTTGAAATTCATTAATCATAGAAATTATCATTATCAGAAAGTATTCCTTTCACGTAATTTACTTTTGCGAATAATGCTGTCTACACACAAATCGCTAAAATCTCGTCACGCCAGATTTACTAAATGTACAGTATAGGATTGCAGGATTAGTAGTGGATACTACCGGGTATAGTAATGAATTAGTAGTGTACATCATTTACCTAAAGAAATCCTTTCATGTGAACCGGCAAAGAAAAATACCGAAATGCTTAAAAACAAAGCTTCAAAAATGCCGCAAAATGTTTTACACTAACTATGTATACACTAACTATGCATTAAAATGTCATTAAAATGACTGCTGTATTTGTAACAGTCCTGTCGTGTCGTACTATAAACTTTTGTTTAAAATTATACATTTTCATCTGTTTGATTGAGAATGATTTTCAGACGAAGGTAGTGGATCCTTTGGGACTATTTCTCGGGGACGCCGCTTCTATGTTAGGAGGCGATATGTCAGAACTTTCAGCCGACGACAAGGTTGGTGACAATACAGTTTCGTTCTTAGTCGTTACATTGTGTATGCGGAAGTACATGTAAATATTAGAAAAAGCTATAACAAAATGCTCATTATTTATGTTGATAATTTCTTATCCTTACCTTTGTTAACCGCTGTTATGAAACACACGGCAATTATTACCGAAGTTATGTTCAATGTAGGACACTCTTTGCAAGGGCATTTATATTTGAATATCATTGTTTCCATTTATATACAGCGGATCATCGAAGAAATTAGAGGTGATGCTAGAAAACATCTCTTCTCAGGTCTAAGCCGGACCGGACAAAATAAGTATAGAGAAATTGAAGACCAGAATTTAGCCCCTATCGGTAGTCGTGTCCGTCGAGGACCAGACTGGCAGTGGAAAACACAAGATAGCTATGGCCCAGGGACAGTTATAGGGCATGATGACGGTAAAATATTGATTGCATGAGATGATTTTACGTAAAGGTGGAACAGATAAAAGCGGTCTGTCTGTACTGTCGAGGCTAATGAATGACAAAGTGAACACGTGTTACCTGTAATCTCGTTTGAATAACTGATTCTCAAAAATTCGGAGTATTAGTTTCTTCCATGTGCATCCGGTTCAGACACTGAGGGTAACTGTTCTGGCGGGAGCAAGGCTCTGCCGAGTTCCCGTGAAACAGTTACCGGAAGTGACGGATATTTCCATCTGAACCAAGATATTTTTCTTGTAGATCTATACCGTCCTGCACTTTAAAGTAGATTTCTACGTGCAAACTTATCAAAATGATGAATTGTCATGAAAAATAAACGATTTTCCGAAGTTGTGTTTAGGAAAGTGACGTCACAATGTTTATAACGTTACGTCATAAGTAATTCACGAGAGTCGTCTGGCAAAGGAGGGGTGCCAGACCGGTTTTTCCGGCATGGGCAAAATCACCGGAAATGCCGATCCGATATGCAAGAAGTGATTTTCCAGCACTGGTAAAAACTACTTATTAAGAAAAATAAATCTACATGCACTTTGTGTTTGACTCCTGCAGACGGCGTATTATTAAATATCGGTGTTGATGTATGTATAGGATTTCTTTAGTAATTTGAATACTCATTTTACACATTTATTCATTGTAACATAAATTCGAACTGCATTTGCCTAGAATTGTATATTTTGTAACAAACTTAAACAAAATGTATCATAGTTGCCTGTTGAATTATGTTCTACTACAAATAACAGGTAGTTTGCAGCTTGCTCTGTAACGTTTTATCTAATTCATCATTAAAACAACTTATTTTTAGGGGATCAGGTTTGGGTTGAATGGGATGCGGACGGTCACCAAAACATATACCGATATGGAAAACCTGGCTATGATGTTCTTATTGTAGAAGAGCCGAGAGAACTCAAACCAGGACGAAATATTGCTGTTGGCTGTGTTGTTAAACCAGGTCAGTAATCACTGTAGGTTAAGCTTTTAGTTTATAATAAATTTAAGTTTGAACGGAAAAAGCTTTCGTAGCTTATGCACTCGCTCTTTAACGCACATACATGTACATGGTGGGGTCTCATCCACGAAGGAAAAGCTAAGACAACTGCTCTTATGGACGTACCTTTATAAAATCGGTGTTAACACTGCTACATTTGTATCAATTTACAGCTGGGTAAACTGAGTTACGTTTGAAATCAGTGGACACATTGTCCTCCTGGGATTCGAACCCGGAATCTGCCGTTCTTAAGGAAAACGCCCTAACCACTGACCTATCGAGGCCTTTTTTTGAGTGATTCATATACCATAATATTTTGCATTGTTACATATTATTTAAAGAATTTCATGTTGCGTAACATTCCTAAAAATTGCATTTAACTACATTGTAAATTTCTTTATACTTTTATGTTATATAATAATTAATTAAAAAAAATTCAGCTTCGAAAGGACAACACCTGCAAACAGGAACAGTTATCAAGCTGGATGAAATTAATGAAAAGGCAACGGTAAGGACAATTAAATATTTTCAGGACATGCTTCTTCATTGTAAGATTATTCTTTGCATACATGTTTGGCTTTATTCTTGTGTTCACTAGCTATGTAATTTCTTATTATTATAAAATCCAATCGTTAAAATGATACTTCAGGCCTGTGCTTATGGGTCCTCTGCAATGAAACTTCCATTACATTACTTACATGTAGTGTACGTTTATTATAGTTTTACTATTATTTAAGAAAGGTTGACTGTTGCATCATTTTGATAAAATGCTTGTTCTTTAACTTAGCCATTATTTCATTTAATATATGTGGATCAATACATTATTCTAATGTTATTTCTGTCCTCATATAATTTATCACTTCATACTATATTCACTCTTAGTTTGTTAACTTAAGTAAACCAATTTATTTGCTGCATTTGCCAAGAAGTAAACGAAAGAAACGTACACAAAGCTTGCATGTAACAGGCAACCTAAGGTAAAAGTCACTCATGTCGTGCATGCAAAGCGCTTTCTCCACATAAATTTAGTAGTCCACTACGTGTAAGACGTAACCGTGGGACAGGTGGCGCGATGGTCAAGGTGTTTACGCTCTTGACTACTACTTGGGAAGTCCAAGGTTCGAATCGCGGCCGGGTCACTGGAAAATTCAGAAACGATTTTCAGTGTTTTCCACCCATGAGATTACCTGGTTAGAAACCAAGATGTAGTCTCGCATGTATCGTTGCTATACACCAAGCACGTGAAAGAACAAGGGTTCGATCGTAAAGAGCTAGGCTCTGGTACCCGGATTCCCTTGCATCTGCATCTATCTCTTCAATCTGCGCTTGTCAGGAGTCTTAACAGTTTCACATGAGAAAGAATCTTACGGTCGGCAAGAACTTTAAGCAAAACAAATACATGGGAGAACAACCTGATTAAGTCTATGCCATAGTTTTTCTTTTCTTCCTTTTCCGCTTCAATCCGCTTTATTAAAACATCACCCTGCTGTTTCTGAATCCAGCTTTTTTTTCTATTTTGACGGTGACATTGGACTTTCTCTTGGGTACTCACCTTTGTTACCTTTGGTCAGACTTCCCAGACGTACTTAGCGGTCAAACCTAACACTAGCAACCAGCAGGACAGGAGTTTATTACTCTAAACTAAGTAATATCCGCGATGATTTGATCTCCGCTATTTACGCGAATTTCCTACTTCGCTTATTTAACAATCTCGCAAAATATCTATTTCACATATATCTAATATTAGAGAATTCTCATTTCGCAAATATCTAATATTAGAGAATTCTCATTTCGCAAATATAATTTTTGCTAAAAAGTCTGTCTGTTCACAATTCGCAAATTTTTTGTCACGGTAGAATTACACAATTCACAGCAGTTTTGAATAATGTGATCTCCTACTCCAGACAGAGTTAACAAAGAAAATGTCTAACACGAAACTAACAAGACAAAACAGTAATGCAGACATAAAAGACGCCGCCAAAGATGTTTATCCATTTTAATAGCTAGATACGTAAAGTGATTAAATAGTTTTTTTATACACTATTATCTACTTGAAATGAGCGAATGTCATCATTTGAAATATAAGACAAACATAATTTAAGTAAACTAGTAATCCTTTGTATCGCACAGAAGCAGTTTTAACAACATTTATTCATACAATCTAACTTTACATCACAATATAACATACATCATTTTATAAGTTGTTTCAAGTTATATAAACAATTTATTAACAAAAATCAAAACATTTCCGCTGGGCTGCGCTTTCCGTTTTAGGACCGCAATACAATGTTAGACCGTAATGTGAGTCGCAGGCCGATATATAATAGAATGCCTAAAAGCATGCAAAATTTCATTAATAGTTTATTTTCCGACAGTCTGAGAATGGATTTCTGTTAACGAAATTAATATTTCTCTTTATTCATAATAATTTAAGAACGGTAAATGATATTCTTTATCAATATAACTTCTATGAATTAAATAAATTATACAAAATATAACACCTGGGGTTATTTTTATTGAATATATTCAGTTGTAAGCGCTAATTTACATTTCGACTCTTCAGTGTGATTTTCATCTTGTCATTTTATTTTTCTTATTTTATTGTATGTATTAAGGAGTTTAGTTTGTGGACATGGTTTTGATTTACGTACCTTTTCTTGAAGTGTGTGTACAAATCAAAGTTCATGTCCTGTAGGCCTCGAATGTAGAAAAATTACGTGTTCAATTTTAATTTTTTACGAAGCTATTCATAGACTCGCGTCCATGGATCAAATTTATTTTGCATTCCAAATACTCGACATGAAATACAAAGTTACATTGTATAAGGGTGGTCATTTTGAGCTCACCTGGTGAGCAATTAGGATCGCATTCCGTCCGTCGGTTAACATTTTCCGTGAACGACATCTCTTCTGAAACCAATCGGCCAATGATGATATAACTTGGCAAGGTTGTTCATTGCATGAAGCCCTTTCATAGTTGTTCAAATAATTCCATTCCATGAAGAACTCGTGGCACCAGAAAGATAAGAATTTTAAAATCTGCTTTTCAAAAACAAGAAGGCATACAGTTTAGATATTTAGCATGTGGCACAACCTAGTGGACCTTTACCAAGGTTTTCAAATTATGACCCCCGGTTTAAATTGACCCCATCAAGGGGTTACTTGTTTTTGTATCGGCTTATGTAGAAAAAAAAATCTTCATCTCTGAAACCACAAGGCCTAGAGCTTAGATATTTAGCTTGTGGCATAACCTGGTGACCCTCTACCATGATTGTTCAAATCATGACCCCTGGGTCAAAATTGATCTTGCCCGGTGGTCTCTTGATTTTACATAGGCTTTCATATAGTAAATCATGAGCCCAAGCTCAAACTTTACCCTTTCTGCTATTGGTGATCTTCGGTTATAGCTAATGGAAGCCAGGTGAGCGATAAAGTGCTATCTTGTATTGTATTATGTTTAATGTTGATTATATGCACTTACAATATGTACAGTCTTTCCATCTTATTTCGTATAAAGGTTCGTTGGAAAGGTGGAGAAAAGGGAGATTACTCATACAGAGAGGGGAAGAGCGAAATAGAAGTTTGCACGGGATACTTGCCATTGTAAGTGCACGAGTATATCTAGGTCATTGTAACAAAATAACCGAAATGCTACAAAACAAATGTATATTCTACGTATTATATTCTGTGGCAAGTAAACTTTTTATGAAAACTTGTTATAAAGAGAAATTGATATTAGTCAACAATTGCAATCGTATTTAAACAAGATCGATATCTTAATGATTTTTATGCAATATACCGCCTTGGACCACGTCACAATTTACTATATATTTCCTGGAAATTATCTTCTGCAGGCAGTTTTGACGTACGACTACACATGTAATGTGGTTTTTAATTTGCTTTCAGTCTTTCAGAGGGCCACGTTCTATGTTCCGGTGTATCAACAGTGCCAACAGCAAAGAAAACAAACTTTAAGAATAAAAACAAAAACTTTCGCTGAATGAGACGATAAATGAACATACTCGGTCGCAAAGAAGACGTAACTAGTGATTTCTAGACTATCAAAACTTCCCGGTACCCCCCGGAAAACAAGATACACACCAAGCAGTCATGATATAAGACGTTCCATACAAAGCAAAGCCTTTAAAAACATGCATGATAATTAGGATTCTATAAGAAAAACATGAAGTGATTGTCATGAATGGTTAGTGATTGTGTATGAAGAACGCATGTTTGCAGCACCAATTAACGACCGAGTCGGTGATGAAAACTTCAGTATATAACTAGTCATTCAACATCTGTTCAGGGGATGGTTATTATAATTAATTATACACGTGCATCTATGCTTTTTAACTATAATACATAATATATGTATATAACAGAGACTTCGTGTTAAAAATGAACGCCTTTTTCAGAAATAGTTCATTTCTCACATTTTTCCATTTTCTATTTGTCGTTAGTCAATATACTGATTCAACTGTCCACAACTAATAGACTTCACAAGCAATTATAATTTTATTTGATGTAATAGTTAATGAAGTCAAATCTGCCAACAGAACCATTACCAGTATTTCTATTCAAAGCTTCAGTAAATTAGGTTTTATTGTTGTTTGTAATTCAACAGTACCAGTGTTTGAAACATTGTGATGTTTGAAACTGATTTGTGCGCCATGTAAAAATAAATTTGCGTATTTGTAGGATGTTTTTTCACTTATTTTCCTTTCTTTTCAAGTCAATACATTGTAGCCTCTTCAATAAGTGCACAATAAACATTTTATCATGTCAGATATTTGAAAACAAATTATGAACAACTGTCGCAAAATAGCCCGCCGTGTTTTTGGCAAGTGTTACATTTACCAAAATATTTATATGTTGATTGGTCAGAATACTATATGACCTCAATATCAAATTCAAAATTGGGTGACGTTGGATCATATGCTATGTCACACACTCAAGAGAAACTCTTGTAAATCCTCTTTAGACCATTTTGAGCATGGAAAGTAGTGTGAATGTCTGTCTAGAAAAATCATAGAAAATTGTGTCAACCCTCAATTGAGGCTATCATTTGTACAAAGCATTAAGAAAACTAAGAATTTGATCGAAAATAATCGCTTTGACGTCTAGTTTGGTGACCGTAGGGTAAAAAACATGCCTTTTTTAATTAAATCATAAGTTTACCTTGTGAACACTCGAGTGGCACATTTTGTTCCCGAACTATGACAATTGGTCAGGGTACTTGTCTTGATCATGTCCAAGCAATGGGTCATTAGGACAAATAGAGATGACTAATGAGACTATCCAAAATATTATGTATGTTGTACATGTTGTAAGCGATCGTTATCATGACAATTTGTTCGCCTTTGTGATAATATAACCAAAAATTAGGTAATGAAAATTAGGTCATGGGGTTAGACTAAAAAAAACAACATATTCTAACGATATAAAGGCAGCATTATTATCAAGTAATCGTAAGAATATTAGCAAATGTTTGTTTTGATAAACTGTATTTTAAAATACAAATAGGCGACATAAGGTCATGACAGTAACTTCTGTAATCCTTAGAGCCTATCGTGACATTGTACTCAATCATTATGACGATTGGTTGTAATGTTTGTATTGAATATTTCTAGGCCGAGTTGTGAAATATAATATTATGTGATTAAAGGATTTCAGTCATTTTCAAGCAGACAGTTTACTAGTTCATCTTTCTGTGATCAGTATTAGACTCTTACCCTCCATAAGATGCTGCCAACTTTCTGACATAAAGAAACATAGTTGTTAGCGAGCTTGAACCCATGACCCTAAAATCAGGGTGCGTGTATTGTGTTTCTAACCGCTTGGTCACAGAAGCAGTTCATTATAACAAATCATTGTAGTTTACATTGGACTGGTTAAATGTCTGCAAATGTCTGCAATTGTCAGCCGTTTCCGCACAATTTCTGAAAACCTTATTGTATTTTAAGCATTTATGAACAAGGTCAAAACATATCTCCATATGCTTAGTGTCCAAGTTGAAAAATTTCAGATTGTACTTCATCTTATATATCTACTCCGTCGTGTATGATGTTCATTTGTCTTACTTTTTTCTTAATTATTTCGATTTCAAATTATACTGACTGGCAAAAGAAACGCAACTTTACCAATTAACTTAAAATTTATTGTATCCTGTACATTTAAAAAAGGATTCGACGTCATGAATGATCAAGGCAGACAGATTGGAAATTAAACTGTATTACTTGTCATACACATTTTAATGAAAAAATATACCGACACTCTTCTGGAAATAGTAAGAAGATGAAAAAGTTGCGAGTTTTTTTGCATTCGAGTATAAATCTCAGTACGGTTTAATTCACCGGCTAAGTTGAATTACGTATAGTGAGTCTGTTCGTTCACATACTACAATCACAGAGTTCGTATTTTTATTGTAGCA
>JAUMHA010001417.1:0-10024 GCA_032359765.1 Saxidomus gigantea
GAATGTTTTACTACGATTTGTTTTACATCACGTGAATTCAGTCACAACAATACAAATCCAAGTGTACACTCATAGAAGTTGTGTGACTTTACGCGGGAGGGAATTTCAGCAGTCAAAAATAGTCCCGGACGCCTAGAATGATATTCTTGGTAGGTATATCACGCTCAAATCCTTCTTTGCCTATATAGGAGAAGTTTGCAGTAGTTTGCTTTAAGAAGCTGATAATATTTGGAAATGTGCTTACAACCTGTTTTTCCTAAAAGTAATTTCACAACTGGAGAGAACTGTGCATACGCTGGGCAGTACGATTTTCATCTAAGTCGTAAAAGATAAATGGTTCTTATTCTTAAGACCTTAATTGAAGCCTTTATGCGTACATCAGCCCAAGCTGTAACAGTTGCTGGTTGCTGGTTAGAACCAGACGAAACAGAGACCAAAGGTATGACATTCTGACACGTTCATGTCGGTACAGTTTCATTAACCGAACTGAAGTCACGTTCGTTATGTACTTACATCTTCCGAAATGAACTAAACATTAGCACATGTAAAATGTTTCATTATCCGAACTGAAATCACCTTTAGTATGCATTGACCACTTTTTGAAATTAACATCAGGTAAATTTATATCCGAAGTATTTTAAGAATATACTTTTTATGAGTTAGCATACTCGTTTAGTGTTTGTTGCACAGCTGAATTGACTGATGTTTTGAAATAGCAACTGACCCAAGTTTCTTCAAACTAAACTGCATTTTGAGAGCTGTATTATTGCAAGTTCATTTACAAATTTGCAATCTGAAACACTGTAAGTTTGCGAGAATTGCAAATCAGTTTTGATTTCATTGACATTGACCTACATCTTGTGTTCACATTTTAACGTCTTGGATTTGAGCAGTTAAGTCTCCTTTAACTGAGCATTTCAAATCCTACTTAGTAGTTGAACAGAATTTCACAGAATAAGTAAAGTAACATTTTCACGTCTTGGATTTTTGTGTGATCATTTTCACGCCTTAGAGTGAACATTTCAGTATATCGCTATGAGTTGAGCATTTCAGTAATGCTTGCCTGAACTTAATGTACACATGCCAACACAACCGTCCCATCAGTAATTTCAGTGCTTTGATTTAATGTAGGAATTCATCTTTCATTAAACCTTGCAGTATTTGATTTGTCAATACAAGCCCAGTGTAAATTGCTATTAATCTTTTACTGACCAATAAAATGTAACGAGAAATGAACATAAGGAAAACTAGCCGTATTTTCGAGCGTGGTAGATATCCATTGACATTTCGGATATTTAGTCTGTATACTAATATATATTAGCAGAATTTTATATAGGAATAGATCATTTACATCTTATTTGAGTCTTCACTGTTCAGTCATTCTCCATTACTCAGTGGTTATGTCACTGGCACTCTAGTCTTATAGATGATGTTCAAATTACAATTCTGCTTTTTTTTGTCCGTTGAAACGATGTCCGATTCGCAACCTAGACGACTTGAGTTTCAGAACCCAAGTCAGGCCACCCCAACCTTGCACAAGCAACCTTAAGAGTATATATATATACGTGCATCGATCAACTAATGAAGAATGAACATAGCTGACTCTTTCTGATTAGTAATTTGTTGGATGGGGTCTCCAGAGCAGAAAGCCTAAGTTATAGTAACATGTGTTGCAGTCGAGCTCAGGTAAATTTGTATTTACTTTGTAAAAATAAATTTAAACTCTTACCTGCTCTTACAGCAGCAATTTCAACAAGCACGATGACGATGTAGGAAAGCTCCATTTTCTGCATTGTTGTCTGATAAGCATACAGGTCCTGTGATAGTTGCAAAATGAAAGCGGATATATACACAATAAGAAGGAATTAATATGCAACCGTGTGGTATTTAATTGATATTAATTAGAATACAAGTAGCGTCACGTAACGTTTTAATCTGTTTTCATTAATAACTGAGCTTGGTCATGAGAAAAAAACATTGATATCAAGTCAACTTGTTGATTTCACCAGGGGAAGGACAGGTCCAGTTAACCCGAAAGCATTGCCTTGAAGACTAACAAAGATATGGTCATTTGAAGAGACCTACACACAAGCACATGTTGTAAATCAACGTCACGTCGTGTTCGGACATCAGAATTATTTTCACGTCAACGTTGCATTTGTTTGAGACTTTGTTGAACGCATTCAATTGTATTTGGAGCAAAATAGAACAATTGAGTAGAGGTAACAATGTTGAACCTTTCACTAAGATTGATGTCTACATTGCCGTTTTGCAACAAGTAACCCTTTTTATGGGTAGCACGGGACAGACACAGACATGCTGCCAAATATCAAAGCAGCTTTTTTAGAATAGAGGTTTCATTTGGGCAAAATAATGAAGATAAAGTCCCTCAAGGATTTACAATGTATCTAAACATGACGTTCTGTGAAATTACTGCTTACTCTGTCATATTGCTGCAATGGGTTTGCCCATCATTCGTTTTGGACAGCGCCGTTAAAATAACGGACATAATACCGAATAGTAGCAGATCATGATCTGCATTGCTCGCAAATCGGAATCATTTCAGAAGGTTTTTAAAACCGTATCAATAGCAGAAATAACGATTGTGTGTTAATACATATGGCTTTCTATTGCATGTAACTTTCCTTTAGGACTAGATCTAGCAATGGGGCGATATTTAAAAACGTGATGCATAAAATTTCACTTACACTAAAGTCATGAAACATACTGATAAAGTATAGATACCATGTCACAATATACATTAATTAAAAACATGAAACAGATAAAGTCCAACGATAATACGTTCTAAATTGTAGATCGTGATGGGGAAAAGGCCTGCGGCAGCTGTCAACCCATTAATAAACAATTAATAATCCTTCAATGTTCGGCTGCATGACAGAGTTCCTACATGAATCAACTCTGCAGATTTTCAACACCTGCCCATAGCATGTCACAGTAACACGCTTAAACATTTCATGCAAAAATTAAATCAAAGCGCTGTAAGCCTTGGGTTACAGATTGCTTGGTGGAAATATATCGTACTATCTAATCCAAAAAGAGATATCTTTCGTTTTAGTAGAGCTATCTCTTTCACGATGAGAGATATCTCATGTACTTTAATACAAATCGCTTCTACTTACAAAGATATATGATCAACATCATTTGAGAGATATCTCTCTACTTTTGAGAGAGATCTCTTAAAGTTACAAAGATATCTCTCAAAATTACAGAGATATCTATGTAAATAGAAGAGATATCACTTTTTGAAAAACGTATTATTTTGCAATAGAAATATCTCTGGAACTGCAAGAGATATTTCTTAAAAGCCAAGAGATATCTTTCAAAAAATACTTGTAAAAGATATCTTTCAAAGCAACAAACTGATTCCCGTACTTGAAATTGTTCGTCCAGGGTCAGTGCAGCCCAAATTCGTATTCTTACAAAAGCATTTTTTTTGTTTCATTGTATAATATGATATACACAAACAAATCACATACTATAACTAAAGAGTTGAGTTGAGAAGGTGACGCAATTAAAAGAGCAAGTCAAAACTACGAGAAATCGCAAAAATGAATGTCTTGGTATTTTCACAGACAGTTATGAAAGGTTTTAGAAATGTGAATAATGACAATAGATGTGTGAATAAATGTATTTCACCAAAAAATACATAGCCACAGTCACCTGAAGTTTGGACCACCAATTCCACATGATCCGCCCCCACAACGTAAACTTGAAAATAATCATAATAATAATAAAAATAATCTTTTCTGTGGGAGGAAACTGTGACGGAGCGTCACAGAGTGACTGTTACAAGAAAGAAAAAAAAGAAGCCTTCTTCTTTACAAATATGTTTTTTGATATGCTTGATTATGTTTATGGATGTGTTATTTATACGTTGTGAGGGAGTGTGTGTGTGCGTGCGCGATCGGATGCGTGTGCGTGTGTGTGTGTGTGTGTTAGAGAGTTGCTACATTCGTTTTGAAGAACATATGAAAAAAAAGATTTGTGCAGATTTGCTTTGTAACTCTTTACATGTCTTATGTGTTACCCTCACTAAAAAAAGATGTTATTATTATTATTATTATTATTATTATTGTAACAAATCGAGACATAGACAATTTATTTACGTAATTAGACTGGTTATAGTGATAAGCAATAGCAGTTAGAAAAATTTGAACTGAATACTCGCGATAAAGTCTTTGAGAAAAGAGGCGCGAAATGATTATGTTAGTGAAGTAGTGAATAGTTCTTTGCACAACTATTATGGAATTAAAGAAACTTGCCTAGGCAGGTAAGATTTAGAACGGGTTAATTTCACTGTTCAATGTGTAGCTTGAAAAGTGTCAAACGATTGATGCTTTTATTTTTCATACAGGGTAATTCTCAACTGATCTAATACGTCTCTGTAAACGTTTAGAAAGTAGTAAGTAGCAGCCCGCTATATTTAATATGGGGTTGGAAAATGTAACATGTAAGTGAAGTAGTGTATAGTTCTTTGAACAAAATGGTATCAGGAAATGAATGAAAAGCGCCTTGGAAGGTACAATGAAGAATGGGTTAAAATCACTATTCATTGTGTAGCTTTAAAACTGTCAAGAAGTTGATATTTCTATCTTTTATCTATGTAAACGTCAAATTATTTAATATGCGTATGTAAACGTTTACAAAGTAGTGAAAAGTTATTATTGTTCGGCCAGTATAAAATCCGATATCGGTCAAACATGCCGTTTTCTTCCGGTATTGGGTAAATTAATGTGGATCCATCATGTTACTACGACTAGGTTTTTTTTAATTTAAAATTCAGTTTGTTTTTGAATGGAAGTATCACTGTACAATCAATGACAGTCTATTTTTATCAGACTGGTTTACATTTCATGTTATCAGACTGGTTTACAGCAATAAACTGACAGGTAGCCAAAGTTAACAAAATGGTCGGGATGCACTTTTTAAGTCATAAATGATACACTGAAAATGAGAAACAGTTAATTGTAAATGCCCAAACCAGATAGTCAAGTATTTGCTTTACACGAACCTAGAATATAAATGTATTCTGTCTCTGTTATAAAATCTGTAAATTTGCGTCTCCCATTTCAAAATATTTACATGAAAGCTTTGTTTCTAGGCCCGCTGTGATACGTATTTTCTTGTTGTTATTGTTCAGCCAGTTCGTTCAAACGCGTTATGTAAGTGAAGTAGTGGATAGTTCTTTGCACAAATATCATGAAAATGAATAAAAATTGCATAATAAAGTAAGATAAAGAATGGATTAACATCATTGCTCAATTTGTAGCTTTAAATGTCATAATATTTATGCTATTATTTTTTCTATTCATGTAAACGTCAAATTATTTAATACGTCTCTGTAAAACGTTTATAACAGTTCAGTTTATTGTTCTGCAAGTATAAAACTCCGGTATAGGTCAAACATACCGTTATCTTCTGGTAAAGTAAAAAAATGACATATTCATTTAAAATTGATCACGCTGTGATAGTATACATTAGCGGGGATTTGCAACGAAAATACGTTGGCGGCGATGTCTGATTTTATTGTGATTCAATGGTTTTAAATGTAACAGGTCGCTTTTACAGGTGTATTTCAGCAAATTTTAAATTAATAGATATTTTCACTCGAAGTCACTCCAAATTACTGCAAAAACGCGAAGTCCCGCGATCGATATTTTCACTCCAAACGCCCGCGAAGTGACTCCATCGACTTTTCTCCGAGATAATCGCAGTCACGTTATTTCAACTAACTTCACACTTTGCGTTTCTTTTCATAATCCTCCAGAGCTGTACTGTTATGCTTTTTGTCCAGCAACACACTGGTTCGATGGTGTAAATGATTTGAAAAAGCTTATAGACACTTGGACACACGTTGTCTGTATCAAATTCACAAATATATGTAAACATTTCGTGAAGACCCGTGAATTCATTCAATTATGACCGTTTTACGCTTCCGTATTTGATTTTTTTTCGAAAACCACACCATGATACATGACTCTATTTTTCTTTTTTTTGTACACCAGATCACGTCAAAATGTCGGAAACTGTTTACTTTGCTAATAATAAACAGGATATATCCTCAGAAAAAAAACAAATTACTGTTTTGTCTCTAAACATTCACAAGGTCGTCAGTGTTATCAACGAAGTAATTTGCAGATTTCTTTCACGCAAACCTGTATACGTACGTTTACCGTCAAAAATTAATAAGCATTGTTACTGCATTAATAATTACTAATATCAATAACCTATATAAATACCTTAAAGTGATTGGATTATCGATTTCCTCTTCGCTGATCACAAAATAAACAAAGTATCCTCTGCCATGATAGTTCCGTGGCGACTATTACGTAGGTATGGTAGCGTATCAGGATAATGTTGCGGAATGGCATTTTCAAAACATTTAAGTCTATTTTTTTCAATTACTGCACTAGCAAAATAGCAGGACTTTTTGCTATAAAATCTTTACAAAGGTTTATTTCGCATAGTGCAAAAAGAAATTCTTTTGCAATTTTGTCTAGGTCATAACTTTCCCTGACTGGACTACAAGGCTTGAGACATCTCTTGAAAAAGATGAGCGCTGAGTACCCTGATGTTGACATATACGTTACCGAGACAGGCGTTTTGGATGTTACAGATGGAGTATGTGATAAGATCAGAGTCGAGTGGATCAGAGAACATACTGACGAAGTTCTAAAAGGTATTGTAGCAACTTATAATCGTGAAAGGTAACCTCACAAAGAAGATTTTAGTGTTTGCGAAGAAACAGCTACAAACAGAACGTTTATGCTAGGTAAAATTCATCTGAATTAATGTAGCTGTGACGTCATAGATATATGCGTACACAAAAGTTACATCCATTGCATGAAAACACTATCCAGTACATATCTTATATAAAGTGAACTTTCTTGACTCATAATTCAACTTTTGCTTTACTCGTGAGGCTGTTCTAAATTTATTTACTTTGAATGTAATGTGCAAATCTTCGTCAGATCGTAAATGATAATGGTTTTGAGAAAGGTTTAATGGTCCTGGAGGATTTCCGAGCGGTCCGGTGACCTATCAAGACAGCATGTACTATGACGACTTCCCCGACAACTTTGCCTGGAGCTCGGCAACTTCGGCTTATCAAGTGGAAGGAGGCTATAACGAAGACGGTAATTCATGAACATGCTTTTTTTGTAGCTTGCAAGCTTGATTGTTGCTTAAGACTTTATTCTGCTAAATGAATAATATTTGCCTATCCGGACATTGCCATTAATTGTTGAAAGGGGTGTTGAAGGAAGTGCAGGTTGATAATGATATGGTTGTAAAGGCAGTTTAATTTCTAGCCAGCTGGACTTGATGTTAAATTGTTGTATATCAAAATATACCACGGAAACAAAGATTGAGGTCATACAAGTGTTTAGATCCTCTAGTAATAATAAGACGGAGTGTGATATTTCAAAACAAAGATTGCAATTTTATAGGGAAACTTACTTTTGCGAAGTCATAAAAAGTAGGCGGTACCATTTGTACACGTCTTATTTACTGTTCACTTTTAAGTCTTTATGTTTTTGGTCAGTGGTGTCTATTATAGCTTGACAATTATTGGTTAAAACTCTTCTTGTAGGTAAAGTTGAGAGTATTTGGGATGTCCATGCCAATACACCAGGGGCGGTTCTAAACAACAATGGAAACATTGCATGTGAAAGATACCATAAATATATGGAAGATGTCAAGATTCTGAAGGCGTTAGGGGTAAATGTCTTAGCGTAGACCATTCATCAAAGACGACTTGTTATTAAAGGGTCATAGAATAGGAAATATCACAGACGAATGCTTAGTAACGTGTTCTTTTCAAATAATGTTTTTCGGCCATATCAGTCAGATTGTTAATCAATCTTTATGCTGTCACCAAACCCATCTCTGTGATCATTCGGATTTTTATTAATAATACGAAGAAGAACCGAGCGATGTTCCAAATGAGAACGCAACTATCATTCTGTACCTAATGCCTCCGTCAGTAACTTACCATTAGTACGATGACAAAAAATGACAATTGCATTGTGTGTTTTGTATTTGATTTATAAGTTTTCTGGTTTGTATGCGATGCCACAAGCCATTGTGTATAGACGAGAAGATAGTGTGAAAGAAGAGCTAACATTGCTTTCCCTCGAAGAAAAAAACTGTTGTTTTTTTTTAGATTTAGGTGATCAAGGTACAATGTATTAAATAAAAACGGGAGCGAAAGTCATTCCTTTCAATATTTAAATTAAAAAGCGTCACCAATTATACAAAGAAAATATCACATTACAAAAACAGGTCCACGGGGTTAGGAATTTTTCAAACAGATTTCAAAAAATAAATCGCGACAGCGTACCTGTATACTCGTTTTATATATACATGTACGTTGTTGCGATGGGTTTTTTAAATATATTTGAAAAATTCCTGAATCCGTGTACAAACATTGAAATTATTTGACTCGTTGCAGACAAAGTACTACTGCTTGTCCATTGCGTGGACGAAAATATTACCGAACAGGACAAAAGATAACATAAATGACAAAGGGGTGGAATATTACCTTAATCTTACTAAAGCTTTGAAGGAAGCAGGTTCGTATACATACACTGTAGGTTCTCAAAGTACGATTTATAGATCGGAACCCTTGGAAGCAGACATCGTGTATTGTTACGTCAGTTGTAAGATAGTCTAATGTCGATGTATAATAAAAGAACTAAAAATAATAATTCACAATGATATATGCAATTTTATGTCATGGTCTAGTATTATTTATATGTACCTTAATTTTGTTTCATGGTAGTAAACTGTAACTTATATACTATTTTGACAGGTATTGAACCTAGTATGGTGACGTTGTACCACTAGGATTTGCCGGAACAGCTAAATAAACTCGGTGGATGGCTATATGAATCAATTGTCGACTATTTTGCCGACTACGCAAGAATCTGTTTTGAGAAATTTTCAGAGCATGTAAAGTATTATTTGGAATTCATTTTCGCTATAAATAGAAACAAAAGTCAATTTGTACGTTAGAACAGAAACAATGCTATAAAAAGTTAAAACTGTAGACATATCTGTAATTATGAAAATAAATAGCATTTGATAAAACAGTCTTGAAACAATTGTACACTGAATTTGATCACTCAAGTATCTTTTATTTCGTCACTTACATTATAGCGGTAACAAATGGATAGTTGTGGCACACAATTGTGAACTTTTCGTTCTGAGGTAAAATTCTGGATAACGTTCAATGAGCCAAAGTTGATAGCACAGTCAGGGTATGCAGACGGCTCTTTCCCGCCAAATATACATACTGCTGATGAAGGTGGTTACAAATCCTCACACAATATCATCAAAGCACATGCCAAGGCATATCGGATATACGAAAAGGAATTCAAGCAAAAAACACCATGGTAAACATCCGTGCGTTCTTTCTTTATTAAACGGCTTTTCACTTATACGGTAGAGTACTCTTATATTTTCAACGAGCACAGAAGTTAAGTTTATGTTAACTGTTCGCTAGTCAGTGTATAAATTCTAAATAGCCACGTAATGAAAATGCATGGCAATTTTATGGCAGAAAAGACCATTTTAGAAATGAAGCAAGACTACGGTTAACCCAAACACATGTTTTCAGAATACAATAAACTCTTTATATAACGACTCTCGATATAGCGAAATTCCGGATATAAGGAACACATTTTCTCTGAGCGATATTATGGATATAACATACTCCGGATATAACGAATAATTTATAGGTTCCCAAAGAATTCGTTACACAGATTTTACTGTAGTTAATGAACCTTTTCTGGATTTTAAAACTGAAGACAACATTCAGTTTTGTGAATAATCACATTGCCGCTCAGTTGGTATTTAAAGTGCATGTGCTTCGTATAAACGAATTATAAAATTACGTTTATTAGGCTCTACTTGCGATCACAAAAATTTCGAACATATGGTCCACTCTAGTAGCACAACTGATATTTCCAATTCTTTTAGATGTTGAACTTCAGGCATATTC
>JAUMHA010001428.1:0-10024 GCA_032359765.1 Saxidomus gigantea
TCTATCTATCTATCTATCTATCTATCTATAAGATTCTAAATGAAAGTCTGAAACCTGCATTATAACCAGATAATATGAGCCTGTGGCATGAACATCGTTATCTAGATTGTCACAAGTTCAAAGAAACATTGTTTCAGTGGGATCTCTTAAAGTAATTGTGTTATCTTTCTAGACAAATATCGTTTTAAACACAAAATTGAAATCATACCAGCACTTTAAAAAATCTTGTTCGTTTTGGGATGAGAGATTATACATTTTTGTACTTGCTGACTGACAGAATAAATCGATCATTTGCCATGTTATCTAAACTTATCTTATTATATATGTCTTGAGACCGTATAAATACACTTATTTATTTCTGTTGGGAATGTGTTTAAACAAGTTATTAGCTTGTGAATTATTCCAGAAGAATATGCCTGGGGGTTAACACGTTTTATTTTATAATCTGAATAACTGTTACTGTTACAGAAATCAATTCGCTCTTTTGAACAGTTTCGAATAATTGGTGCTTGTTAATGACTATAATAATTTCAACATTAAAAGAACGTATGTGTTTCAAACTAAGGGAACGATGAACCTTTCAAAGACGG
Organism: Saxidomus gigantea; assembly: GCA_032359765.1. Lineage (NCBI taxonomy): Eukaryota > Metazoa > Mollusca > Bivalvia > Venerida > Veneridae > Saxidomus > Saxidomus gigantea. The sequence goes on from JAUMHA010001428.1 coordinate 591, forward strand.
AAGGCTTTCAAAGACGTAAGGCCTTTGCTCCTGTGTATAATATAATTTACAAAGTCCTTGATATCGCAGTTATTGCTTCTACATAGTGCATCAATTTAGATATGCATCAGAAGTATGTATAGATAATATCCCCTTTTCGTGACAAAAAACAATCAACATTTCTGCAGATGTTATATATAGTTTGTCATAATTCTTTCTTTCGACAGTCCTTGTTGATTTTCACAGTGACTTTTGATTTCTTATCTCAACAGTTCACACTGTTTATAATAATAAAAGATCTAATGCCATGAGCAAGATCAAAATGTATTTATGAGAAACATGAAATAAGAAGTCTAATCTTTTTCTCTCAACTTGTCCCATTGCACAAATATATCCGGGCGATATACAATGCAAACAAGGTACATATCCATGTATATGGCAAAACCCCATATAACCAATAATGGAATACAATTGAATATTGCTATTGTTTTCTGTAATTGCAAAACAGTTATTTTCATTAACAGAAGACAAAACATGCTGTTTAAAGAAGAGATGCAAAACATGTTTCTAAACAATATATAACACCAAGCCTCTCTGAAAGCTAAGTAGCTAAAATGCATCTTTTACGAGATAAATACATCTTTCTACAGTATGATGCACTTCATCAGATTGGATCTAATGGGACCTTTGTGATCAATGTTTTATGTTTGTTGCATCATACAATTTGTCCCTTAACACATATCGACGATAAAAAAGTTTTGTATTATAAAAGAAAGTTCTTTAAGAAAAATTACAAAAGTGCATGGACAAATCTGCTATAAAGGCTGCCTTGACTGTTTTCTAGATTTATAATCTTAATTTAAAACCGCCTGTTGAGAAAGATGTAGGTAGGCCAGTATTAAAGCCTAATTGCAAGTAAACAATAACAGTTACTATGAAAATTATCATTAGAACAAGCAGAACAACAACAACAACAACAACATCAGCAACTAAAGAAAAAATAATCATCGCAAAATAACAATACTTACTCCCTTGTACCGGTTGATAAAGGCACAGCAATGGTAGGCGTAGGCCACTTTCAGTGTGAGGATATTTGGGAATGCGTCGTGCGGTAAAGGCTCTTGAAGTCTTGTGTTGTGGAATGTTTTTAAATGACGTAATTTTTGCAAATCTTTTGTGGGTAAACTGTCGAACAGATTTTCAGCGACATTTCTAAAACAATAGAAACTTAAAATATCATTTGTTTCTCATAGTACACATATGTTTCAACGATTTATTCTTTATATTTAGCATATTGTATTTCTTTTTTTTAACTAAAGCTTACTTCTGAAAATCTTGGTAAAAAACAGACTCATACAATTCACAAACACGGAGTTCTTGTTAAAGCTTGTTTCATAGAGGAGACTTTAAGCATAAAATTAATATTATTCAATATCCAATGTCGATTTAGTGACCTTGAAACAAAAGTGAAGAATTATTGAGTTTTTTTGGCAACCAAACCTTGTTTAAAATGTACCCTTGATTGAGAAAGTCGCATTGTGTAAATTGAATTATTTAACTATTGTTGAAATTCAAAATTGATATTTTTAAGTGAAATTTTAAGATTATTATACCGAAGGTGCATAATGTGAGTTAAATAAATCTGTAAAATAGTATGGCAAAACTTTCTTCATCACATGTAATTTGTTTCGCGCCTAAATATGAAGAACTTCAAGATTTTGCCCTATTTTTACACATTAAAACGCGATATTTTAGATTTTTTTATATATTTCATGTGAAGATATTGATAATTGTCAACTTTAGTGTTTTAAAATCAGGATTTTACAGGGAAAATATGACGGTTAGTGAAAATGCACGTTTCTCATGATCTTTGTGTATTCAATCGTTTGTCTTGAAAATACATTAATATTAGGTCTAAACAACCAGCTTTAAGCCAACTTACAAGTACTACTCTTACATCCAACGACTTAAGCAAAAACCTTTGTTGTTTCAAGTTTATTCCGTCTTAATAAAGCAACCTTGATGAACCAACACAAAAATTATTCAGTACTACTGCACTGTAATACTTACAAATCTTCTAAACCCTTCAAATCGGCAAACGCATCAGGGTGTATATAAGAAATCCCGTTGTTGGACAAATCCCTGAAAATATATAAATAATCAATAAGAATAATCCTCATATAGCAACATATGTGTAAAGGTTATTACAACATAAACTTGCTGCATGCATATTAATAAGAATGGACACATATTTCTCATAAAATAGTACATGTGCATATCAAAATATGACTCGTGTTTCAATTGATCTATTACCTCTATTCCTAGGTAAGTCTGCAGTTAGATTGGACCATTTACCGACATGCTATTTTTGTGGACATATAATTCTTTTTTTGCGTGTAGATAACTGTTAATTAACTTGTGGTTACAGCTTGATATTGCAATGATACTGATCTAAAGGGCACTTTAGTCACAATTTATAACTCCTATAAATTAAAAACAATTTAAAACAGTTTAAACCAGTAATAATAAATGAAAAACATATCAAGTTTTGCCATCTGACATTGCAGTACAATTTCATATTGTTGTCTGCAATAGTATATATGTTACTTGCACGGAAATGTATAGATAACAATCTGTCACAGTACATATCTATTTATTTATTAAAGTCTCATCAATGTACATTGTCACAATTAATCACAGTAAAAAATACAATGCATACAATATCAATAAAAAAGTGCATTGCCACTCATAATTGAGTTTTAGGAGACTGTTAATAGAGCATGGTATGTACACAAATATCACAATTTACATAAAACTCTAAACCTGACCAGCAGTTGTTACTTATAACATATTTTAAATCTAATCAAACATATATGCTATAAAAGTATGACTACATTTTGCTTCTATTTGATTGTCTAAGTACATAATAGTAATCTAAACTTAGAGCACAATCAATGACCTTCACAACAAGTTTCTTTCTTCTTATAATCGAATGCCCTCTCAAGAAAAAAACCTAGGTGCAAACTATAATATTCGCGCAAAAAGTAAATAGTTTTGAAGACAGGCAAGTCTACATCTTAAAAAAAGAAATACTCACAAGTATTGAAGCTTTTGAAGGCCAACAAAAGCCTTGTCGGAGATGTATTGTATTTTGTTATAAGAAAGGATAAGATCTTTCAGACTCCTAAGGCCATCTAGTGGTGAATCAGCTATTTCTGTTATTTCGTTGTTGCCTAGATTACTGAAATATGAAAAAAAACAAAGTAATGAGTCTGCAGTAATTGCTTTCACACAATTAGGTCCTCTTGCAATATAACTAGACTTTGAAGTTCAGGAGAATTTAACAATTAAACTCACTCATATAAAATACCAACACTTTCATGAAATACGGAAACGAGACTGTTGAAACACGGTGTAAAAACAAACCCAGATTTTCCATCTGTATGATCCTTGAAGAAGTAGAACATGTATATAATATAATCCCATAATGGCTATGTTTTATGTATCTACAATCATTATAATAAAGTAAAGGAAATGATCCTCACGTAGAGAAACTTAATATATGCTTTGAAGTCATTTGAAAAATATCCTATATTCGTAGTTAGAATATTATCCTTGACGTGTGATAGAATTACAGTAAAGGCACGCCGTAAACAAAGCTAATATATTTGTTCTTATAACTACAAAGATATTCGACACTCAGGCGATTTTAAAAGGCACCCTTTCATAGATTTCTGAAGCAACCTCGTATGATACATGAAACAACAGCGTCAATTACTCTCATGGTAGGACTTATTGACATTTAATTGGAAGATATTCGACACTTTTGGACTGAAACTGAGCCGCAGTGTCAGTATAAGCAACATGTTGCCATGTCTACTGTAGCCCATTAAGAATTGAATGAGATTTTAATACATTGAAATTAAACAAAACAAGTCAGTTGATAAACGAACGAATTTAATAAACGATCATTTCTGGCATATTTGAACAGAATTTATAGAAGTTTATTTCTATGCATGTTTTAATAATTAAACAAAACAAGTCGGTTTATAAACGAACGAATGAGCCAGCATTTATGAACAGAATTTGTTGAAGACAATTAAGCCTATTTCTGTGCATATCACTGTTAAATAAAATTCAACGTCTTGAAGATTTGCGCCTGTGCTGATTTATTTTTCACATCTGCATACATTTGTACTATAAAACATGTTATGAAGATTTCTAGTAGTTTTTCATTGCTATTCAAAAACCTAAAGTTAACTGGCCTTATTACAATGAGTCAGTAAATATTAAAAACAGTTTTTCAAAATTCGTATTTTTGTGAATATCCGTTATAAGTATTAATTGTACTGTTTTGTGAATTTATTATAAAACACTAGGCAACTTCACATGTTCACACATTGAATATGTGTTGGTTCAGTCCTAACAATAAAACTGGTAGCACGCAGTTACAAAATAAACAAGCTAATTCAATGAATTTATATTCCCCTTTTTATTTAAGATACAGTCATAACGAACGCAGTTGTTGTACGATAGATTTAATCAGTACTTAGGCTACTAGTTTCTATATTTTCCGTTGTTAAAGAATATAAAATTGTTTATTTGTGCCAAACAAAATCAAATTCTGTAAAGACTTTACATATACATGAGGACTAAGATGATCCAATATCGCTCACCTGAGACCTACATTTGATAAACTGTGACCAACCTTCAACCCTAAACTATATATCATAAACACATACATTCTTTTTGACCTTGACAAGACAGACCTTTTGACCAATTTACATGATAATTGGGTTGTAAATGTCACCTGTATGGCATTCACAAGGCTTATAACTCAATGACCTAGTTGTTGACCCCAGATTACCCATATTCAAACTCGACCTTAAATTTCATCAAGTTCAATTAAGATTGCATCAAAGTTATCATTCTAACAAAGTTTTTTGAATATTCAATGAAAATGCAACCTCTAAACACTATTGTTTTCTAACTTTTGACCCTGTTACCTAGTTATTGACCGAAGATGATTCATATGCAAATTAAATCTAGAGTTCATAGACATAGTCGTTCTGACTATTTTCCATGAAGAATCGCACATATAATGTTTTTCTATAATTTGACTCTGTGATCTAGTCTATGGCATTCAAACTCGACCTAGATTACATCACGACAATCATACTGTTAAAATATCATGAAAATCCATTGAAAAATGCAACCTCTTATGGAAACACAAGGTTCCGTGACCTAGTTTTTAACCCCAAATGACCCATACTTAAAATTGTTCAAGATTTTATCAGTTTACCAGTTGTTATGAGTTTAATTAAATCAGCACTATTAGTTTTAGAAAACAACTGTTCTTAAGTATAGTTCTTTAATCAAACACTTACAATTCTTGCTTAATTATTGTCTAATAATTGCAAATGAAATGTTATACAAAATGATACTTTCAGCATTATTACTTACAGTGAGGTTAGGGTAGTGCAGTCTGACATGTTTGGTATAGTTGATATGTGGTTGTTGTGCACGTCTCTGGAAACATACATGCATTGGTTGAGGTTAAAGATAAATAAAACAGAAGGCTGTCGACATTATCAGTTACAAAGAATAATTCTTTCTTATAAATGACATTAGCTACAGAACTTTTTCGTGACTTCATTCCAAGTGTTGTATCTAACTTTCTCTTAAATAAGTAAAGTGCTTTTTGATAAATGTAAATGTCTTAGTGACTTATTGAAATTGGATATATAAAAACTACATTACGCAGAATTCTTCAGAAAGATACCGCCGTCAATCAAAATGCCATTGAGACAAACACAAGCCAATGGTTTCAGTCTAAGTACCCTACCCTGCTAACATTTTGAAATGTATTTCTTTTCATTTGGACAGTACATGCACCATGAATTGTCAAACAAGGTTATTGAAAAGTAATTGAGTAAATTGCGAACAGCACAGGTAACGGGTATTTTACCTTTAACCACGTCGTTTATTAAGCACACGGATTCAACGGTTCTAATAATCAATTAATTATACTGCTAAAAGTCTTCCATCTTATATCTAATAATGTTTAGGAATACCGAGTTATTGATGGAAAACACATGTCTAAAGACAAGAAGTACGAAATGACTTAAAAGGATGCCTGTTATTTTCCTTCAAAGCTTGCTTTTAGGAATTTAAATGGAATGTTAAGACAAAAATCTCAAGCTGTCAATCTCAGACATTATATGCTGAGAAATCTACAAAATATGCATATTCTAACTAATTCTGGCGGTCTGTCAGATGCAAATCTCGCCAACAAGCATTATTGTGACTGTTCTGATAATAGCAGTTTTAAAACAAAATGTTCTTTGAAAACTGATACATACAAGACAGTCAGAACGTGCAGACCTCTACACATATTGTCGGGTAGGTATCTAATTGAAGCTCTATCAATTGTGATTTTCTCAAGACCACTGGATCCGGCAAGATTTGGAAATATTGTAAGTTCGTGGGCCTCTGATAGTACTCTGAAATTAAGTTAATCTAGTTTTACCTTTCAGATAGTAGTATAATAATTATAAAGTTCATTTTGTTCCTTCAAATATTGTCTCTTCACTATAAACTAGTCAAAACAGATATTCAAATATTATATTTCAGTAAAACAATATACCCATCGGCAAATGGAATACATTCAAGCGAAACATAATTATATTTTAAAATTGGTAAATGAAAAGCTACTTAATATATTTAGTATTTCTTATTCGTTTTATTCATTAAAACCCATCAAAGTACGCAGAACTATAGGCTGCATTCTCTTTTTTGTTATGTAAAAATTACTGATCAACTGACATGTAGAATTTACAAAACCACTAGATATTTGTTATCTTGCTGCACTTCAAAGTGGGTGATACACTTTCCATACTTACAGTTCTCCAAGCTTTGGTAGACCACTGAATGCATTCACTCCACAAGATGTTATAGGGTTGTCCTTTAATTTCAAGATAGAAAGTTTCTTGTTACTAGAGAAAGTATCGCTTGGTAGGTATTCTATCTTGTTTTCTCTTACTGATCTGTAATAGAAAAAGTCGTCGGACGTTTGTTTAGGTGATTTGACCGTTTTTGTTTTATTTGCTTTTTATAGTTTTGATATCTGAGAAAATGTGTATTTTCGTGTTTTAGGCCACACCTAATTAAGAAACTGGTCATCTGACTCGCTTGCCTCAGATTTTTTTAAACCAATGAAATAATAGTGTTCCCAATGAACTGATTGATTTGATTAAACTCACCAGATTCTAGTTGTGTTTTGTTTTGTAAGCTAAAGGAACCTTTCATATTAATGTTAAAATTGTAAAACCTAATAATATACATCTAGTACATAATTTCAAGGTACCATTATGACTGGAAGAAAATGTCATGGACCCAAAAATATTTTGTTTCTACATAAGTACTTGTAAGTGTTTTAATATGTCTACAATGGGAGTCGATATTCCCTAGCTGAAATAACCCTAGACCGAGAATTGGAGCCTAATGTATGTAAAATGTGTATTTACATTAATAACAATATCCATTGTGTAAACACTGCACACACATAAATGTCTATGCCATAAAGTCAACTTTTTCAATGGTACACTATTTCAAATAGTTCAGCATTCAGTTTGTTAGTAGACAACAATAACAGAGCTGTACAGTAAGGTTTTAATAATTTGGTCATCTGTGTTTAGGATGAGCATATTTATAATTTGTCATGACCAGTATAGCAACTCTTTTTAACAGTACATATACCGGTTTAAAAAGATATTTAAAAAGTCTTATGTTAAACTATATCATATGTATTCCGAATGTACACTTGCAACAAATGAAATTTGATTAAAGTTATCTACCACAATAGCTAACTTTATTTGGAGCACGAGGTTCTATACAAAAGATCAAATAAAGTGGGACAAATCCAAAAAATAATGACGGTGCTTAAAAATGACTTCAAGTTTTTGGAATTGTTTAGAAATATACCGGCATTTCACATAACAGTAAGATTAACTAAGTAGACAATATTTTGCTGATTCCAAAGAAAACATTTGACTGATTTTCGAATATTTGGTACTTTTTGGTAGACATCTATTACAAATTTCTTTCTTTTAAGGATGAATAAAGGACAAGTGTGTAATGATATTCGTCAGCTATACCATTAACATATATACTTACAATTCTACTAAATCAGGCAAGGCGTTGATTGCGACTGGTATTTCTGTAAGGCGGTTATTACTCAGTTCACTGAAAAAACATCTTTAATTGAAGCATTATCACATGCAAATACGTAATTGGGAAAATACGTCACTGAAATATGATCTGCCATCTCTTCATAACAGAAGAAATGGTAACAAATTGAGAGCAATTTTAAACAGAAGACATGTTCTTGTACAATTATTCCACACTAACATAAATATATTAATTTAAAGTATTGATTTTACTTGACTTTGTAATACAGTGAATCGATATTCGGAACCATAAAATAGTCATATGTCATAGTAAAATGTCTCGATAATAACAACTCCATATGCCAGTCCGACGTTCACTTAATACGTAAAATGGATCTCGTCGGGGTGTAAAAAACATCTTTTAGGTGAGGAAATTACATCAATGTCTTTTGTAACGCTATCAGCTGTGCAATGACGTAACTGGGGTTTATAAAACAAATATTTACGTGGTGAATTAATATCACAATAATGACACGCAGAATATTGTTTTTTTTAGATCTTAAATTGTGTTGATACCGCACAAAAGTTATATTAGTATCCTTAAATTAGAGAGTCAAAGTAAATGTAATACTGAACATATGTACATACTGTTTATTTTTTATGTACGGTAACATACATTCAGAACATATTGATTTTAATTGCTATCAAACGATACTTAAATTAAGGATAATTTTGACTTTCTTATGTTCTTAAATCCAAATATGAAATGTTTATTCATTTAATAGTATACTTACAGCAGTTTCAATACTGGAAGCCCTTCAAAAGCATTCTGTCCGACATGAGTAATTTTGTTGTTAGAAAGGATCCTACAATTGATAGTTAAAGTTTAGCAGATCAATATCCAATTCTAGGTATGCTCCAAAACTGACATTCAAGGGAGTGATTAACGTTGTATTCAATATAAATTCCATGAATTAAATAATATGCTTGATATAAAATAACATACATTAAATCATCTGAAGTTAGTATTTCCCTCTTACCCTGCTATTGTTCTAAAAGGACCTGCCAAATTTTGAAGTTACAGTTCAAAATAGGTGTGAAATTCACCGAATGCACAGAATGGGTTGCAGTATATTATTTGATATATAAGTTTATTTTTTCAATAGCAGATAAAAAATCACGAAACAAAGGCTGAATGATTTATGCAAGGAAAGTTTATAGTTCGGATTAAAGAACACACTTACACAAGCGCCAAGTTCGTTAGGTTTACAAAAGCATAGTCCGGTA
>JAUMHA010001461.1:0-21479 GCA_032359765.1 Saxidomus gigantea
GTGACGTCATAACGGCGGACCGCTCATAGACGTCACGTTACAAATGGCGCTTACGTGAACGTTACTATTTCCCAACAGTTGTCTTGTGTTGCCATGTATTGTACATAAGCCAAGTTCCTGTGTGATGAAAAGAAGACACCTTGATATCGATCATTCGGCTTGATAGGCGGTCTTAAATTGCATTGCTAGGTGATGACGCCATACAGTAGATATGTTCGAAGTTTAAAAACAATGTTGTCTTATACGGATGATTTTTCATCATGAATAATCGTTTGTACTCAACATACGTTATACACTTCTATTTCGACGAACAAAAACACCTATTAATTCTGTCAAATGTAGGGCGACCGTTTCTGGATTTTATTGGCTTTTGAATATGTCGTCAACGTTAAGCTTTTGAGGTGTTGTATTATTCACAAGCAACGTCAAACATTACGCCAGTTTACGATAACACAAACATCTGAACACTCTTATTTCACGTCCCTCAATTACTTAATGTAGAAATAGTGTCCGTCGAAAATAGTGTTCGCCTCTCGCTTATTTGAAGACCCTTTACTTACGTTCCTGGGTAGATAATATCTTACATATATGTGAAGTTTGAACACGCTTATAATTCATGTCCTCACCTGTTCGCTCCTTCGTTACTTCTACAGCCGGAACTAAGAATGCAAGACGCCTACTTGCCTTTTACAGAAGCGACGATTCATTCAATGTGACACAGAAATAACACATCGTTGTCTGAAATGAATTCAGAGCATTAGCGCTCCATATATCTACATAAAACAGATCCATTAGTTTTTTTTATATATATCACTTATTCACTTAAAGATGAAATATCAAAGAAAAAGAACTGTCAAATTTTTAAAAGGCCAATACATACAAGTATGTCATAAAACATGATGATTGACAAGCATTGTTTTCTCAACTTTCGAGCGATAATATTTTTTACAAAGGTATGTAAAAACTTTAAAAGACCTGGGTAACCTTTTTGTGAATTTGCTGGAAACAATCAGTAATGTGTATATTGCGGAAGAAGCACTTACTTATTGTCAAAATATCAATTGTATCACATGGTTTAGCCAATCATTAGATACAATATGAAAATACTTGCTGAAAAACTATACACACCAGGGGCTTAGTATTGGCCCATTAAAGGCTGAACTTTGAACCCATGGGTTGTCGTTTGGAGTTAACTCTACACATTTCGGTATTTGAAGTGACTTCTACGTGTGCAACGTGTAAACACCGGAGGCAGTAGCAAACAACTTTTGCCACATTTTCATTTAAAAGCCACGGAGTATCAGGATTGTTTTATAAACTGGACTCATTCTTCTATCATAAATTGACTTGAATTATTGAAAACATATGCATATTAACAAGACAACTTATTATTGAAAGCTCCCACCGAGTTGTTAGAGTCGCTGACTTCAAATAACTGTAACCTCTCGTAGATGGAGGGTCATGGGTTTCTAGCCCTGCTACAGACTGTGTCTCTTGATGTAAGAAAGTTGGCAGTTTCGTTTGACGAAATGGAGTCTAACACTGGGTTTTCCCAGAAACAAAAACTTAGGTAAACTGTTAGGTATTCCTACTCCAAATGAATGTGCTAGGTTCATCAAAGCTACAAACATAACATTGACCTGAACGGGCGTGTAATTATAAAACTTTCACCTAAGTCTTCGTGTAGGTGAATGTAATGTACTATATTATTGAATACATTTCTTTTACGTATGTTTTTTGTCTAAAGATCCACTGCGATTCTTCTGGAGGACTTGTTTATGCTGCCATATCCCATATATTATATCAGGATTTATTAGAAAATCTCTCGGAATAACAATTTAAAGATTTAAAGTGAAATTGTGTTAGTTATCCAGAAAGAAAATAGCGATACTAAACACGATAACATACACGGCAAGAAATTCTTAACAAAAAACAGGTTCAATAATTGTTGTAACGATAGGCACACATCGCTTTTTTATGATTTCCTTTGCAACTAAATATTTTATACGGATAAACTTTCTAGCTTTATATTGATAAAATATTGTTAGAAATCCATGTTATTTGTAATGCATGTGCACTGTGTATTATAACAGTAAAAGAAGTTTATGCTTAAAGTTTGTGCAAGAAATAGGTATATTAGTTGGCATAAATCGCTTATTGTTTTAATGAGTTCCATTGCAAACAAATAGTTGTACTGATAAGCTCTCCAGCTATATTATATTGATAACATATTGTTAGAAATCCATAATATATTTGGTTTCTATTTTACAGCTACTTCATATACACTGTGTATTATAATAGTAAAAGAGGTTTGGATTTTATTAGTTGTGTGTCGCATATGGGAACTATCGGTTGCCATGTACAACAGTAACACGCTGGGTAAAAAGTTTAAGATCGGCATTGTGTTTGTTGAAGATTCCCCAGGTGGAGGAAGGCCATCAAGTGTAGTTTATCCCGAAAATAGCTAATGAAGTTCAAAATCTTCTTTCAAAAGATGCATGTTTGACAACACGTCAAATCGCAAAGTATCTTGGCATATTAACCGGGTCGGCATTTAAGATCTTGAAGCATGGTTTGAAGGTTACACGGATTTCTGCCCGATGGATACTACATTTGCTCAGTGACGATCAGAAGAAACAGCGTGTTACTGCCGTGAAACAAAATACTGAAAATGTACCCGAAGTTCACTCGTGACGAGTGATATGATACCAGCCAACCAGAAAATGCAGCAACAAAATACGGGCTACCAAACATGTCAGGAGTATGAGTATAAATAAGATCGTGCACTCTGTTCTCTTAAATTGTCGCGGAGGAACCGTTCAGATGGCAATTCTCCTAGGCAGAATAGTAACTGGCACAATTTACAGAGATGTTGTGCTAAAGAATGCCTGAAAAACAACTGCTAGAATGAGACGCTCAGCTTTGGTTTATCCTGCACATCAATACGCAAACACACAGTCAACAATTGTCACCCAGTTTTTAAAGACTAAATGGGTCACAGTTTTCTTCACCCTCCGTACATGCCTGATCACGTCGCATGTGACTTCCTTTTATTTCCAGGACTTAAAAAACACATCGAGGGTCAGAGATTCCATAACAGAAATGCCGTAGGGTCGGCAATTTGTCAGTATCTGAAGTGTTTATATACAAAAAGCCTATTCTGGCGCTTTCCAGAAATGGACCAAATCACTAAAACTGTGCATTAAAAGTTAAAGGCATGAACTAATTCTTTTCACATATCTACGTTGCATTCTTTTTGTCAATTGTAGTTACAATAATTAATGAACGGTCCTTGTACATTGTATTTTAACATCCATGTTTACTTAAATGTAACAATATGAATGTGTCTTTAAATTAAAACACTTATGGGGAAACATCATGGAAAGAATTTCTTAACGTTTTTTCGCTTAGTAAATATCTCATTGTAACATGTTTATTCCAAATGTTTAATTAATTTATACACTACAAATACAGAAATCTTCCATTATCATAGAATAATAGTAACGCATCTCTTTATAAGTATGAAACTTTAATATGAACGTTAGTATGAAACATGAGAAGCAAGGGAAATGCCAGCTTGTGTATATCAACTAAGGGTTTACCGCTTAACACAACCGCAGACATGTTTAGTGACTTCAAACTTTAACCACACGACCACAGAGGCGGGATGTTTAAATTTTCAAATAGAACTCCCGTACTATTTGAAAACATGACTGCATATAATCACTAGATACACACCGTGACTAGCTTCTGGAATGACAAAGATTCATGTATAGCTTGAACATGACAACGTACATTTAATAGTACTGAAAATGAATATTAATGAGTGATTATATCGGGTTTTATTCAAGGTGTATGTCTTTAGTACGCAATATAAACAATTCATAGTGTGGTCTTTTAGACATGAATAGTTCAATCGATTGACTGATTTATAAGCGACTGCAGAGATCCTGCGTGTGGACCCAAGAAAACTAGTTTTCTAACATCCAAACTTTGTTAATAACATCGCATGAAAAGTTGTAGGCATACATAGCTTAAAAGATTCTAAACATACTGCTGAAATATATAATATTAGTTTTAGTTAGATTTCGAAGAAAGCTCCGTAGCATATTGAATCGCTCTCGAATACTCATTCCAGATGTCATCATGCTCGCGAGAGAGAGGCAGCGAGTTTTTCATCACTGCTACCCATTTGCCCGTAAGGCACGTGTGGCATCAGTGTCTTTTGCCCGAAGACATACCTCGTGCTCGGGCTGGGATTCGAACCCGTGACCTCCCGTTCGCCCTAACCACGGAGCTATCGAGGCCCAAATATATTAATAGCTTCTGTCATGAGCACGAGGTTCAGATAAAAATATATCTATCCGTCAACGAGAGTAACTGTTATGTCGCGAACGAGGCTCGGCCATCTGATCCAAACGTCTCATGGCAGAAACGTTTTTTTGCATAAGCTTACTGTATTGCACTTCTAAAAATATCTAAAAAGATTTCTAAGTGTAAACTTATCGAAATAATGCGTTATGACATAAAAACAAACGATATTCTGATGCTTTGCTTTGAGAAGTGACGCCATATTGTCTCGCACGTTACATCGCAGATAATTCACGAGAGTCATATAACATAGGGATGTAAAATTAATAGTTTATTTCACGAGCATGCGGCTTAAATAGAAATATCTGTCACCGAGGGAAACTGTTTTGGCGGGAACGAAGCTCTACCGAGTTCCTGCAAAACGATTTCCCGAGGTGACGGATATTTCTATCTAAACCAAATGTCTTATGACAGAAACATTTTCTTGCATACATTGTACCGTCTTGCACTTAAACGTAGATTTCTTAATGCAAGCTTATCAAAATGATGGATTTGATATAAAAACAAACGATATCCAGACGTATACGTTTGGGAAAGTGACGTCACAATGTTTATAATGTTACGTCACAAGTAATTCACGAGAGTCGTCTGGCATAGGAGGGGTGTCAGACTCATCGGAAATGCCGATCCGATATACAAGAAGAGATTGTCCGGCACTGCTAAAAACTTTAGATATCCCGATCTGGTATGCAAGAAAAAAATCATAACAGCTCACAGTCGAGGACTTCGCTCTGTCTCTTTTAACATTGACATAAGAATACAACTTATGAAATATGAGCGTACCCGGATGACTGAAAAAGTCGGATTATTTGTCCTTAAATCAACGGGATCTCTTTTGATATTGATATAAGAATCTAACTTATGAAAAATGATCGTATTCGAAAGACTGAATAAAAATCAAATTTTATACCTCTTTGCCCTTAAAATAAAATAGGAATTTTCAGTTTAAATTGGTTCTTGCATGAAAAATTAATCACAAACACCTCTACTAATAGGCCTTATGATGATATTTCACTGGAAATACAAAAAATGTAAGACTAGCTCATCACACGTAAAATACAATATGAAAACAGCAATTGAATCATGATATTCTAAGTACAAAATCATTCTATGGACACACGCTAGAACTGCAAAAAAAAAATGTAATTTTAGCACAGGTCTTCCTCGTACATCAATACACTTTTCTCTACTGCATGAGATGTTTCATTTTGTTATATAGGATTTTCTGTATATTCCTTACGTAAGCATTGCGTCGGACTATATTTGCTGACATTACAAATGCACATATAAATTTTGCACTTCATTTTAAATCTAAAGCATTACATCTTGTCTTTGTATAGCTGATGGAACCATCATTTTCACTCGCGCTTTCATTTTCTGCGTTGATCTCGATATATTATAACTTGCAAACTATTTCTGTTACTATAAACAGTTTTTAAGTTTCATCTGCTCACAGTTACTTTCATTGTGAGTAAAAATTACTCATGCACGTTTCAGTTGATGAGTGATTTGAAAATCTGAATGAATTTAAAATTGCCACACACAGACAACAAGTGTTTCGTGCAATAAAAGTGTAGTACTTGTAGGATTCGAACCCAGGCCTCGTGCTTATAAATCTTTTGTCATTTAGCATGAGTTTGAGCACAAAACGATTTTAACTTCTAGCACCACGCACATAATAAGAAACAAAAGTGCTAAGGTTTAAAAGTTATTCTAAATAGTTACGGAAAACTTGAGTGATACATTGGTATATGTAATTTATAAAACGATCTAAAATCAAAAGTTTGAGCATGGCACTTGTTGGGCTAAATGGCCTGGTCCTCTGTATCATCACATAGACTGTACTCATTATTTATTCCGAAGTTCATTATGTTTAAGTTACAGTTCATCTTAGAATGTCTTTTGTACATATGTGTTTATCGTTTATGTTATTGGCCATTGTAACAAATGTCAAGCTGTACTGAAGATTTGCCATTGCACATTTAGGATCGTATAAACATATGAGACCAAACTAAAGTAATGAGAGCCAGGTCAAGCATTAAGCAGGGTCAGAAAAAAAAGAACAACATACGGAACTACTCATGTCACTTAATTCGTAACTAATAAGACATAGATAAGACATAGAAAGTATGATTAACGAAGGGGATAAGGTGAAGAATACAATACAAAATGGACACATCACATATGCGAACTTAATTCAGTTAAACGGCCAGTTTACGGCATGTTCACTCCATACATGCGCTGAATTAAACCATTGACGTAAATGCAGATTCCCTAAGGAAAAACTGAACAAGGCGTGTGCGTCTTTGTCAAAAAGAGTTAATGATCGTATATTGTAATCACTGCGGAAACTGCCAAAAAGTGTAATCACTAACTATAAAAGGGTTAACAAGCCACATACATGTACATTGCAATTTAGAATTATATCTCGTACCATATACAGAAAATGTTGCAGAGATGAGATATAATTTAGTGCTATGTCGCTTTCTGAGACTGATCAGATATAGTATCATTCTGTATGACCCATTCCCAGTATTAACATAGACATGTTTCCCACCAATGACTTCTTTTAGTCTGTCTTTCCACATACTCCTACATACACTGCTTGCCCGAAAGAGTCGCTTAGATCTGAAACTTGCTCGAGATTATAAGTATGCTGTGCAATAATGTCAGATTAACTATACCTTACAGGTCCTTATAACCGGCTAATATTTTCACCAAATGTTTCATTTGCTAGTTTCATACCTTAAAGCCGTTATTTTGTTAAACTTCATTGGTTACAAGTCATCACTCCAACCAATAAAATAGACATGTTTCCCTTGGACCCTTCGGTTCGAACTTATTTTACATGTTTACGGACAGTTTGAGAAGCGTTTGAAGTACGATTTACCTCTAAGTTACTACATGTATTTATATCATATAAAGCTTAATTTTTATCATATGGTTCTCAGCTGGACTTCTCAAAACATAATAGCGTTTTGTTGTCTTGCATTGAATTATATTATCATCCAAACTGTAAAAATAAACGTATCGGTGGCAATATCACTACCCTGCACGAAATAGATTATTTTTTCTAAGTCAGTCAAGTCAACTCTATAAGACCGCCTTTAAAATACAGGTATATTGGAATATGTTCAGCAAGTACTACAATACTGACATGCATTTGTACTTTTGTATTGTATGATTTCATTTGACTTAGCAAAGATCACCATTCAAAATCAACGGTGAGCTTCGACAGCACAACAACTGATTTATAAATGAAACATTTTGCCAAAATGCAAACTACATTTTGTAATACAAAGGTTCATTCGCGGTGTAATCCGTTCATGAAAAGTAAACAGTATTGTCATAGACTACTTGCCCATTACACTGATAACAGTATGTGTCGGAATTACCGATACCTATCTATAGACTTTTCATTTCACACCATCCTGTCACATTCATAATTTGTGCGTGTAATCATGTATATCATTATTATTATTGTTCACTTCACGCCAGGATTCTAGAGCTACTTACGATAGTGGTTCGATATTTTCGTAGTGTTACCGAATTTATACACGTTACCCATATGCATTAAACTGCGAAGAAGTAAACTGAAGTGACGTAAAAAAGCGCACGGTCATGTTTTTGAATTGAGTCAGCCCGGTTAGCTTAATTGGTAGAGCACGAGACTTGTAATCTCGGGGTTACTGGTTCGATTCCCGGGGCTGACCAAATAAAATTACTAACACTCTTTCGGATGAGACTTAAGAACCGAGGTTCCATCTAGGGTGCTATACACATGGCATGTATAAGAACCAGGATTGTCTCTTGAATTGGGGCGCTTTCTGTATCTTGTACTTTCCTCCAAAACCTAAAATAACTAATCTCTTCTGGGGGCGTTGGCCATATTGGAAGCCAGTATCAACGATAAAGCCCTTATATACATACATACATTTTGAATTGAATTTTATAAAGGTCCGTCCATGAGAGCATTGTTCGTGGATGAGACTCTACGGTCATGTTTATGTTATCGGTGTAAATTTATTTTGTACTTTTAGGTGCAGCGGACATGATATCAGTTTAATTCGATATTTGTTAGTTGCGAATGCGCAGTATTGTTGTTGTTTAAAGACTTTGTGTTGGAACTCTTCCATTTTGGGGAAACCAACTGGAGGGGTTTGGGTCGAGTCTTACATGTACCAGAACTACAGTGTATTTTTTCCCTTTTGCTAGTTTTTAAAAACAAACAATAGGTATGGAAAGTTTGCATTATAATCGTCGGTTACTTAAAATAATAGTTTAACCTTTAACTCCTTTTCATTAGCATTCTCGGGGTACTGATAAAATAATGCATTCGGTCGACGGGTATTACTCAACTGTTATCGTTGAACTTTATATGCAACTAAAGTTGAAATAAATACAAAATAAAGAAGAAAAATAAAAGACAATGCATGTTTTCAGGTAAAATTAAAGCACTGAATTTGAAATATAATGACTATATACATGTACATGTATGTGTAAAACAATTGTTTTCAACCGAGGTCCCGTACATCGTTTTTATACATCGATCATGTAAAAGTTTCAGAGGGTGTCTCTGGAACTGGGACACGTTCTGTATCTTGCAACATTCCCTAAACCTAAAATAAATAACTTCTCGGGTCGTTGATCATATGGATTATCCATTACAAACGATAAAACTCTTAACTTTTAGTGTCTTCTACTAGCGGAGCACAATGTTACTTTCATTTCAGTCAAAATGTACCGTTCATGCATATTCCAGTTGATGAGGTCTGAGAAAATCTCAAAGAATTCAGAGCCGCCAAACCCCCGACCAAACCCATTTCATGTATTCAAAATTGTGCTTTATAGACATATCTGACCGGTGATCAAAACAAACCATTAATTATTCGTGATGATGTCACTTATCTGGCGCATGTAGAATATTTTTTGAAAGTCACCCTAGGGAATATACTGGTCATTATAAGGAAACCTTTAAAAACTGTTTAGCAAGTACGGCTGTAAATTTATTGATGCATGATATTTCGCCATTTAAAATCAACTGTGTGAATTTGATAAAATCGTACAGTCGTCAGCTGTCGTATATTTGAATCAATTTTACAGGCGGTCAGCTACCTTACAATCGTGCCTGGGAAGGACCAGAACCAGTTTTGTTCTGGAGTGAATGCATAGGTTAGTGATGCATGATACTGTGTAAAAAGATTTGTCATCAGCTGCGAATGAAATTGATAACTCAACCAAACAGTTTTGTCATCTGAATTACCCATATTTAGACTTTATAAACCGTTTCAATGGCACACATTTACGTACATTGCATAAATCATTTGAATTTAGACACAGATCGCTGCAGTTAGGAATTTGTTTTGGTAAAATGTGGTCACAACCATTGTAAAATGCCTAAGAATAAGAGAAGTTGTGTGTTTATGCATATTGTATGTGAGGTAACAAGCAGAACTCGTTCACAGTTTCCGGTGACTAAATATATTTCTCCAAAATGATATACTAAACATACATGTAAAATGTAAAAGTAATGAATAGAATCGACAAAACAAGTATCAACAATCTACATAGCAATTTAATAAAAAATTAAATAAGAATGGTCCCTTTGTGACACCCAAGCTTGCAGTTTAAAGCTTAGCAATAACGTACCTAGCGTACTTTATGTTATAGCACATACTTTAACAAATTCCATACTTTTTTCATTTCGCTGCTATATGAAAAAGTATTGTGCCGCTCAAACTGATCGAACTGCTAGTTAGCTAGACAAAATTCAATTTGTAGTCAACTGTCATTTCTATCGCGTTTCAACATGTCCATTTTCGCGTTTACTATTCACGAAGGCAAATCACAAACTGTGCCGTTCAAACTGATCGAAATGCTAGGTAGCTAGACAAAATAGCTATGTAGCCTACGCATCTACTATTAAGTCCTATCAAGATGGCCGCCATTTACGGTACTACTATAAATGTTATTAAGAAAGGTGTTCAATTATCGTTAATACGATTATAATCCCTTTCATTCATTCACGTAATCCACTCTCGCCATGAATGAATCGTTCGCGTGATAATCCCCCTGATAAGCTTTTAATCTCCTCTTATTAAGAAATTGATTGAGCAATTAATTAAGTACTAATTGATTGCATAATTCATTGTCAATTAAGTAATCGATTACCTAATTAATCTCCTAATCCCCCTTAATCCGGGATAATCCGGGGATAATCTGGATAATCCTAGATCGAGTACGGGCCCACCTTTCCCCGTAAACCCGAATGCCCCTACTTGTAATGGTTAAGGTGTTCATGTTTACTGGGATCCTTGTTATCTGTTTGGTGGTAAAAATGAAACGTCTGATTACATAAGCAGTTCTAAGTCACTATCTGCTGTAGCAGTCACAGATGCAAGCAACATCGCGAAGATAATCAAAATACACTAGAACTCTGCGTACATTCAGGTCAGTAATTATAGCACGAGACGTTTGAAGACGTACCAGAGAGCCTGCCTGACTACAGGGCGTATTGGACTTGTGAACATTCATATGGACATAGAGTTAATGAAAAGATGATTGTGGACATATTTACTCAAAGAAAGAGTCCAGCGTTTGGCCTTACGTTTTCAGGACATGAATGACCATGTATGCTTAGAATATGATTTAAAATTATTTGAATAAACGTCGTGATAGCTTTTAACTTTTTCTACATGTTTATATGCTTTATGATTAATAACAATTCATAAAACGAAGAATGGTCTCACTAACAGTTACTAGTAGAGGGAACGGGCTTCTAATGAGTTTGTATAAGGGCCATGTTTTTCACATCACACGGACTGGGCAAGAGAACTTTTCAAAGTTTGACAGTTTTGTAATTTCATTTATATCAACTTTTGTTTCGTCTGCAATAGATACATAGGTTGTTTGGAAACGCATCTGAATCGTTCAGAAATTGCTAAAACCACAGAGTTTCCGTGGCTTTGTCCTGAACCCACCGGGGGTCCTAGCGCCCCCTGGCCCCCATCAAACTATGCGTACATTAAAAATAGGTCTAGTGCCGCACTGTAAAATTATTTCAGCGAATGATCCTCTTTTTCTACAGTACATTAAATTAATAAACGAAGAGAAAAAAGGACATTTTACCTTGTTTTTCCCGTTTAACTATGACCTCATCAATGTCAGTGTTACAAGTCGGCCATGTTGTTTTCAAAATGTCATGTTATTGACGTCAGAGCACGCGATGAGTGTGTAATCTGATGAAGAGAAAATAGTCAACACTTCAAAAAACACAACAGAGAAAAAATCAGGAGATAGAGGTGTCAATGGAACTTGACAATTTTAACATTTTATTTCGTTTTTCATGCAAAAATAAGCGTTTTGGACGGTTTTATTACTTTGCCGACTGTGGACGTCCCAACTGGTTGCTGTTATTGCTTATAGTTGTTCCCACTGTCATATGCACGCAAGGGCGCGCACACACACACTCACACACACAAACCTTCTAAGTCATCGAAGGAATTCAAACACAACCATAAAACACAAGTACACTTCAATATTACTTTTTGGACAGTAGTACAGTTGTATATATAATACCCAACAAGTGTAAACAAATTGTTCAGCTACACTGAACTACCCGTATAACATTTATAACTGGTTTCTTATTTATTTATACTGAAGTTCTGTTCCATGAACTGTCACAACAGCTGTACTGTATTTAAATCTGTATTTCTTTTAGGAGGCACTCACCAGTTTTGCGCCCTAGTTTCGAATTGGCCCTGTATAAAGGGCAAGTTAAGGGTCCTGTTTGTGTAGACAGTGATTAATATTGCTATATTTTACTTTTGACTGGTTTGAATGAGTGTTTAAATGTAATCTGAAATACAAATATGTGACTTTGTGATGCTCTGTGTAAAACCGGTGCATGAGAATGGAAGAAGGTGATTTTTCACTAGTCTGGAGGGAGCAGTATGCATTTTGCAGTGGCATACAAACACAAAAGTATATACCACTTTTTAGGTGGTTTTGTCTTATTTAACAGGGAGTCTGGTGTCTGAAACTGACCAGCTCCTGGTTGACATATCACAGATGAAATTTCAGTGATGTTTTGAAAATTGACAATTTGGCCTCGGACCGACCCAAAAATTAGCGCTATCTTTTAATGCAACATACTCCATGAATCGTGTATGCAAATGTGTTTGGCAGCAAATTTATAATATTTTTCAAGAGATAGTTGAAATGTGGATGATGCTGTATTTTGTTTCTTTCATGTTAGCAGTTACAGGTGTTGTGTGAAGGAATTGTGAGATTGGTCGTAAGCTTTGTTGCCGAGTACCCAGAAAACTGTTGACTGCCCCCTTAGGTTAGGCTGTTTTATTTCATTTTCGCTGCAAGTGTTGTTTCTATAAACACTAGTATCAAAGTTCAAACATGTCAACAAACATGTACATACTGGGGATATCCCGCTGTTTTCCACTTAATCTATACGTGGGCTACACTAATATCTAGAACGAGACTACTTCTACGTCCCTGGAGTACCGTTACTATTTTTAGAAAAAAAACAGTACGTCAATGTGTAAATGCCGGTCAGCCAATGAGAGACGAAGATTCCGGCGAGAAAATAAATAGCAGCATTACTAGAATTTAATGATAACTTGATCATTCTTAATTACTTGACTAATGCAACTGGAGACTAGTGTATTTTAACAATCAACACAATACAACTTACACATGTAGTAAAAGATTACCATTATTATGCAAAGTACAATACATAATATAATGATTATAATCGTAGTCTGCACAACTCACCAGTGTGTGGCACTGTCCACTATACAATACATGATGGTATCATCAACTCACATAACTTTCACACATACGTGATGCTGTCAGTAAACTGTAAATTCAGATGTTTATAAGAATAACAACAAGTGGAAAGATATAGAAAGAATGACGTGATATTTTAGTTACTGTAAAATTAAACCGATACCGCCAATTTTGTAGATGCATATACATGTACACACATTCTGTATAAAGAAATGTTAGTGTCAACACAATACAACACAGAAGTATGTAATGTCATGTACGTCTGGTCACAATAAGTTTGACCAAAGGTATGAGAAGGAATACAGGAGGTAAATTTATACAAAAATCAAAGTATTGAAATACTAATGGAAGGTGATTTCGGAAGATGTCAGCTTGCGAAAACGCGATTAATAAGCAGTTTGATAGCCCGAAAAATCAAGTTTAATTCATTAGATATAATTGCATACAGAAGTTTCAAAACTGTTACGTCATTCTAAACATTTACTTTCAAGTTTCGTATATACTGGTAATATTGAGTGTACTTGTCGTTTACATATGCTATACATTGAGGAATGTTATGAAATAAACTCCAGTACCAAATCATTGGTATTGTATCCTGACCCTACATCAGATCAATGTCTTAATATAGACCAACTTGGAAAATTGTGTTTCTTTTTTTAGTACATGACCTTCTAGATGAGTTTCCGAAAATAAGAACATGATGTCTATATTAGACTTTCCCAGCTGATTAATACGCAAGTGCGCACAAAGGACCTATTTGTTTATGTACAATAATGATTATTGTTTGTTTAATTAATTAAAATTAGTTTGAAAATAGAGTCAAAACTATAGTTTTACATCAAACAGATTGTACATGAAAAGAGTGTAAGGAAGATTTTACTTTGACTTTATCGCACTATATTGATTAGCGTATGAAGATGTTCCAATGGTTGTTGTAGGGCACAATCTAATTATGGTTCAAATACCATGGAAGGTAATCACCTTCAAATCAAACAGTTGTACTCATCAAATAACTAAATGTATTTCACAATTTGGTGCAGCTCTTTTAAGTGCAGCTTTGTAAATAAATTTTGCTAGACTAACAGTGACAACAATTTACAAGTAGTTTTCAGTAAAATTCGGAATTTGGTCAATGTTGGCCATACACAGTAATACTTTGGTAACAAGTACATTCTAAGATCAATATCAAAGGGGCATACAAGTAAAATATGGTAGTCTGACTCTACTTGACGCATATTACACTTTGTACAAAAAAGTTGGCTTAAAATCTGTCAATCTTTCTAAACATTCCCTCTTAAATTCTCTACACACAATAGTGAAATGAAGAATCGAAAACATTTTACACTGTATGTTGTGATGGCAAATATAGAAAATAAGACTGTAAGTGATCTCAACAACACAAAATATGAAACAAAAGATGGACAATACACCACAATAGAGTCCAGCCCTTGTACATTATACGTAAATTGACAAAACGTTGACTGAATGTGAAACACATGCGTGCATAATCTAGAATTACAGGACAGCACAATTTTGGCAGCAAGATATGCAAACAACAATGTTTGCATGAACACTTACGTTATGTGGTATAAACAGCTAGTGCTGCTCGAAGTGAATACAACTGTGTAAAGTGAACATGTGGCAAAAGGAAGCAGGTAACATACAATTAAACACCAACAGTCTATGTGATAAACCAGAACATGTGTACCAATGTAGGTGTACAGTATGTGACACATATGAATTATAACAGTATTAATGAGATGAAAACAAATGCGGCCACAAATGAATATTTACACTTAATATGACATGCAATGAAAAATGAAGAAAACACACCCCAATGTTCTCTTAACAATTTAGGATGATTTAACCTTTTTATTTAATTTTACAGAAGGTACTCGAATGTAACGTTTAAATGCATTTGATCGCCAGCGACCCATACGCATAACCTCTTGTTCAGAAACACCCGACATTATAGCTTGCGTGCACGCACCTATTCTGAAACTGTGGAGTTTGTAAGAAAGTGGTGATAAGTTGGCAAAGCTTAACAAAGTTTTGAATGCCTGGCGGAAAGCAGGTTGTGTAAGAGGGGATCCACAAGCAGTTAAAAACAAAGGACCAGATTTTTTACCCCTGTATGTTAAATATTGCTTGAATGCCAGAAGCAATTGTGCTTTTGTACTCGTAACAGAATCGTAATTGGTTTGTCCGACTTTTTCGTCTTGTAGTTGAATAGCTGTATGTGTACTGCCCGTTTCGAAAAGCACAAGTGCTTTAGTTGGACTACTTTCATTGCAGAGGAAGTAGTTGCTGGTAAAAGCTCCCCGATGCGGAAGAAGCCATGAAAGGAAGTTAAGTTAACTGCAGTGTACAAGACCCTCAGAAATGGTCATACAAAAAGAGCTGGTTTACAGCTGCAATTATACTGGTGATATGATGGTTTAATAGTGGCATTCTGGAGTCATGATGCTGGTTCAGTTTGCGACAACCAACAAGCATTTTGCGGGTCGTAAAGTTTGCACAAGGGAAAAAACTGGTGAAAATGTGATATGGCTGAAAGGTGGCTGCTTATTGTCGCTGGTGCGAAAGAAGACATGTGTAAGTAAGCCACAAAATCTGATATCATATCTGATGTAGCTGGAATCGGTGGAGCATTGACCTTAAAATCTCGTACATATTACAAAAATCTATCTAGAAACGTGCATATGTCTTGTGCGTTGAGGGAGCTAGTGAGGAATTAAGCAATGATTGTTTTACATGAGCAATTTGAGTGGTGACATCTCCACCGGAATGGGCGTTGGGGTCTTGTCTAAGTGAGGTGCCACTTACAACGCATCTTTTACCTGTAAACGAGAAAGTTTGTCGCATATAACATTGGCCTGAGAAGAAATGTGCGAGGATCTAAAACAGAAATTGCATTCAAGTGCTTTGAGAACGACAATTCGAATAAGTCTCATCATTAAGGTATCTTTAGAGGTCTGCTTATTCAGACAGTGTACCGCAGCTAAGTTGTCACAGACAAAAAGGATGTTTTTGTTTGCCCAATGATGACCAAAAATGAACATTGCAAGAGCTATAGGGTAGAGCTCCAAAACATTGATGTGACAGGCTTTAACAATCTCATGGAAAGCACCGAATGTCCAAGAATTTTTTGCATGTGTACAAGCAAAACCTTTGGAGCCAGCTGCATCCGTGAACAGACTGAGAGTGGTTGAGGAAATGAATCGATCATTTGTAAGGAGCGTGACCCCGTTGTAACGTTGTAGAAAAGAGAACCAAAGTTTCAGATCAGCACGGCAATCCTTAGATAGTTTAATGAAGTCCTTTAGTACACCCTTTTGTTAGGTTGTAAAGGCGTCGAAGGACCGACCAGGTTTGATAACTTTGCAAGCAAAGTTCAGATGCCCAAGGATAGATTGTAGATCTTTGAGGGTTAATTTTTTCCGGCGCATAGAACAAAGTAGTAGATGGCGAAGGTTGGTAACTTTGTCATGGGGTAAAGAAGCAGTTAAAGTTGTTGTACCATGGACTTCGACATTGGTGCTAGGAGGCACTGTTTTTTCATGTTTGATTGGGACACCAACATCTGCTGCCAAAGTCATAAACTTGTCGAGAGAGTCCTGACATTCTGAAGAGTGAGGTGGACCCACAAAGATGAAATCATCTACAATGTGGGAGACCCGTTTGACGTGAAAACAATGTTGAAGAATCCATTGTAATGATTTAGAGAAAGATTCAAATATAGACACAGATGAAGAAGCTCCCATCGGTAAAACAGTATCAAAATAGAACTTGCCTTGGAAAGAAAAACCAAGCTTATGGTAATCACAAGGAGAGATGGGTATGATTCTGAAAGCTTCTTCAATTTCCACTTAAGCGATGCAAGAATTTGGACCAGACTCTAGCACTAAGGCTGCTACATGATCAAAAGTCTCCAACTGTACAAATGACTTTTCTTCTGGGATGGTGGAATTAACTGAAATGCCAGACTTTGGGAAAGAAAGGTCATGGATAAGACGAAAGGAATCTGCCAATCTTTTAGGTACAACCCCAAGGGGACTCGAGATGAAATTTGGTAAGGGAGACTTAAAATATGGACCCTTTATTCTACCCTAAATGATTTCTGCTTTGAGCTTACACTGAACAAAATCAGTGTGCTTAGAAACAGAAGCATGATTTAAGGAGGTCCTGGACACAAGATCACCACTGGAACCCAAAGGAAAACCACTATGGAAACCCGATAGTAAATAATCTTGCCTGCGACACTGTAATCAGTCAAGTAAAAGGCAAGTCTGTTGACCTTAATTTGGGATGGCAGTGAGAAATCATTGTGACTGTGGCTTTTGCTGGCGAGAGGAAAAGTCTGATCTACCTTTTTGTTGGGAGTCAGACCCGAAACGCTTGATAGGTTTTGTGCACCTGCTGGCACCGTGGTTGAAAGTTTCACAGTTGGCACATTTGTGGAACCTATCACAATGAAGTTTCTGGCATGAGTATAGTTTTTGGTATTCCCAGCAGTAACCACGTCTCTGCATAATATTAATAGGGGATTTGTTGGTTGCTCCACTGTTAGAGGAGGGACGAAGGAAGGCTTCATGAACAATGCAAGTATGTTTCTGTATGAATTGAGCCCCATGGAACATCAATCTGTGTTCGGCGTTGTCGGAATTTGTGGTCATAGGTGATCCAGGGGAATCCTTGAGTTGCCAAGTTTTGAATTAAAGACATATACCTGAACATTTAGCTAGCTTCTGTAGGGTATTTTGCAGTGTATGTATCTGCATAAATTTGGAAAGCTCTAGACCATGTGAGGATGTTTGTTATTTGCTTAGGCGCTGTTTTATGTACTAACTTAATTGTAGAATCATGAGTACGTTTAATAGTTGTCGTTTCTGCGATGTTAGAATCGTATAGTGAAGCAAGGTCAACAAATTCTTTGTTGAGAATTCTGTTGCGTAATTTATAGGTTGGCATTGGATGTACAGATGAGAATGAACCCAAATCTACAGGCACCTGCTTCCTTTTGTCACTAACCTTTTCTACCTTATCATCATTTGCCGTAGCTTGCTCAACAATGTTATCATCATAATTATCATCATCATCAACATCATCATCACTGTGACTGAAACTAGAGTCATCGCTACTCTGTTCAGCAAGAGTTGCATTGTCTACAAAAATATCACAATTACTAGTGTTATCCTCAACATCAGTATCATCTGAATGAACACGAAGAATGTCATTGTTCGTACCGCGTGAGCGTTTGCTGGGACTAGAAGATTGTGTTCCATCTGGCTTCTGGTGGTCACTCGGTAGAAGTGAAACTATTTGCGACAAGACTGCTTTATCCTTAACAATCGCCTTTGCAATTAACTGCGCCAAAGCGTCTTCACTGGAGGTTTCTGTGTCAGTTAGGTTAGCCTTACGCTTGGTGCCTTTTGCCGTATGAGGCGTACGTTTTGGCATTCTGAAAAACATGTAACAAAACAGTAGTAAACAGGTTTTACGGGCAAGACCAAAGCTTAGTGGAGCTTGCATGGAAGACTTCACTTGGAAGCAATAGAATCCAAATTATATGAAATTGTAATGTCAAATTAGGAATTGTGAGATTGCAAAAAGCATGAAGCTAATGCCTCAACAACATAATAAAAAATCATGTGATCATCAAAGGCATAGGGCAAGAAAGCCAAATCTAAGAATTGTACAGTACAGATGAAACACAATAAGGGGCCAAAATGGATGCCCAAATTATCGCCAAAGCTGTATGAAATAAAACATACGTTGTCATAAACCATGTATTATTGTTATAGCATAGAGCGGAAGCCCATGCAACACAACAACAAGGGTATTGATCACAGTTGAAAGCTGTCAGGGGCAATTGCGTAAGCCCCATATTTCGGGTTTGAAGCAATTATTCACATAGTATAAGCAAATACTGCCAAGTATCAAACATGGCTATAGAAGGCAATAAGGTAATGAATCATGTACCATTATTACTTAAAGACTACTAAAATGACAGTTATAATTTAAAGTAACATGTCATGTATAGCAATGCAGTCGAAATAAAATTCTGTACAAGTATTGAATACATCTGTACCTTTTGGGGTATATTAAAGTTGCTGTACCATATATCAAACTATAAATGACATGCAGCGATAAAAAGTGAAATGATAACCTACGTGACAAAGGAAAATGATGATCAAACATAAATGATCAGCAGTGATGAATGAGCAACCATGTAAGTACCACAACCTTGTAGCTCTGAAAATGCAAGCATGTCACAATTATTGTTTAATTCACAATCTATAAGAAATAGTTACCAAATCAGTTAAATAGCCAGAGAACGTTCTGCAAGGAGACAAGCACCTCGTACAGACGTGTAATATCTGGGCATGCCAGATATAATGCCATCATTGGCCACAAGGTCTTTGACAAATCGGTGATTAAAGTTGTTCCTGGAATGAGTCCAGAAGATCAAACCGGGATGGTTGGAACACCTGTCCTGGAGGTAGTGGTTTGTGGCATCCACACGTTGGTTGAATCCGGCAAGGCGCTTCCGATGCATTATTTCCGAGATCACCACAACCGAACACCCCCTGGAAAGAAGTGTTTCAGCAAACAAAATCATTTGGTCGGCTATGAAACTTGGGAATAATCCAGCGTTGCATAGTTCATTACTTCCTATGTCTAAAAACGTAATGTCAATCTGCAGGCTAGACACCAGAATTTGCCTTGACCACAAAGACTTGAAATGTGCTGGGTCTGCAATGGTGGCACCACCGGAACCATGCCAATTTACACATATTCTATTGTTGTGTAAATTTAAATTTTCGAGTCCGAGCACCACTGGTGCAGTCTTTTGGTAAACGAATGCCCCAGAAGAAGTACATCATGGGGCATATTGAGCACAAACATAAAACAGACCTCGAATAAAAAGAGGTGGTCCTGTTGGTTTAGAATAGCACGCAGTAAACAATGGTAAACTACGTCAATACTGTAGTCCGAGGTTCGAAGTGTAACACAGCCAATATACACAAATTAAATGTACGGACAAACCGTATGTCAATAGTTCGCTGCTGAAGCTATCATATTGCATACACAGTAAGACGTAGTAATCGAAAGCAAAAACAAAAAAGAAGATTTGACACCTAATCCAGTAACCCGAAAGACACTTTAAGTACCAACAAGAATTAAAATACCCAGAGTAACTCTAAGTAATACCACAGTAATACCTCTAGCGAAAGTATCAAAATGGAAGGATGTTGCAAATATAAATAGCTTTATGTGTTACACTAAATAAAGCATGTCTTTTTCTTGTACAAAGTCGCTTTTGAACATGTTAAAAATCGCTAGTATAGAATAACTATTTATCTCAGAACATATTGATTACAATGTCTCTGAATGACACGATATTCACTGAATTTACATTGAAACCATTCCATAGATATACAAAGCCTAAGTCAGCGTATAGCTTTTTAACATTTTTGGTCCAACTATTTATGGCTATACGAATCCAACGTACACATAAATTTATATGCTAATGAATTTGAAATTTTTAATACTTTTATGTCAATATTCATTATTCTCAATTTGCGATTTAATGACAGGGGGAATCTGCCAAATTCACCCAAAACAGCGAAGCCGTACAACCAATTTCTGTTTAAGGAATTTAAGATGTACTTTTTCAATATCTGCTACGTTATTTAATTCCAGTATTTCTGCACCATATGATAAAATTGACGTGGCCATACTTCGAATAATCTAATTTTTTCTGTTAAACTGAACTTGATAACATCCGGGATTTTTTTTATAGACAGGGATGTAAAACTTCAGGAAAATCCCGCCTCTTGAATAGGCGCAACATCCGAAGATTCATTTTGTAATGAACTATGCCCACGAAGTGCTTATCTACAAGTGCACACTATGTGTACATACAATGTCTGACAGTTAAAAATGAGTCAACTTTTTTTTAAAATGCGCTGAATCGAAAGTGAAAGTTGGTATTTTGGAGTCTATATTTATCTTGGTTTTTGGAAAATAGCGTTTAATAGAGATGTACACGCTAGAAACTGATACGGATTAACGATAAATACGGGGGAGTTTCTCAAAGTTGTTACTGACGTTCATGTCGATTGTACACTTTTTTAACTATTTTATTTACAAAACAGCCTGACGGTTCACAAAGACAGGCCATACTTTGTAACTAACATATAGTATTGTGTAAGTCAGACTTCACTCAGTTATGTGATTATATTTGACCAACTGAATGTCCAACGGATACAGTGTACTTACTATGGTTGTTATTGCAT
>JAUMHA010001462.1:0-10024 GCA_032359765.1 Saxidomus gigantea
CTTTCTTATATGCACATTGACCCCCATTTTTTATTTTTGCATTCTAAATCAAAGGTTTTAATCAAACTGTAGGCAAAGCTTATTTTGCACCTTTTTTGGTAGTGTTTGATATTGCGAAAAAGTTAAGTCATTGACCCATCATTATTTTTTCAGAAATTAACTAGCAATATGTTAGTCTCCATAAAAAACAGGGTTAATAAAATTTCTTGTTATTTTGAATTTCAGCAGTGACCCCCCTTAAACAATTTGAATCAATATATAACGATGAAATAATTTATGTATATTTTTAACTTTGAAATTCTATATACATGTACATGTTCATGTACACAGAGCTTCGTGTAAAATTATACAGTTGCAGTGTACTTACAAGGTGACATATATGTGTATGACTTCTGCTTTAGTGTTACAATGAGTTTTGTTTTTGCTACAGAAACTATAAAAGTGAATAAATACTGTGCAATGCATGCAAAATGTGAAGATAGAAAAGTGAACTAATTTCTAGAATTTACATGTAAAATATACCTATGTTTGAACAATCATAAAGTGTTTTTTTTAATTTTTAAATGAGGAAAAGGTGATATATGTATATGTATATATAGACAAATAATTTCAAGGCCGCTTAGCTAAAACGAGTCAGAGAAACTGTCAAAAAACACTTATTAAAGACAATAATGATAATAATTAAGAAAAAATGACAAACTAAAAACGAAAACAAACTCAAATCAGCACTCTCATAAGCGACACAAAACATACCACACAGATGAATAAAAGCAAAACAAGCACTAGAACAAACTTTTATAAAAAAAGTTGAGTAGCTT
Organism: Saxidomus gigantea; assembly: GCA_032359765.1. Classification (NCBI taxonomy): domain Eukaryota; kingdom Metazoa; phylum Mollusca; class Bivalvia; order Venerida; family Veneridae; genus Saxidomus; species Saxidomus gigantea. Next base: position 819 of record JAUMHA010001462.1, read on the forward strand.
TTTTTTAAATTACTGGGAAGGTAAATAAAGTGTTACTTAATCTACAATACCGTTTATGAATATGAATTACTACTCATTGTTAAGGAAATATGATATTTGCTTTCTTTCAACCGAAGAGATGAGCAATTTTAAGTAATAAAGGCATGAATTTTGGTCAATATTTTAACAAGTATTGACAATTTTGTTCACCATTATAGCCATTGAACTGCCGCGTACAACAAGTAATGTATAATAATTGTTTATTAAGGATTATGCTAAATTTTGTGCATAATTACTGCAATTTAAAATGAATTTAGAAGCTCATTCTGTGGAAGACAACCAATCTTGTCATATTTTGTTTCTGTTTTTGTTGCCATGGCAACCGTTTATGTGAAATATTTTAAATGAATCGATATAAATTATACGTGCATCATTTCTTTGCATGGGTGATTAGAATACTAAATCATACATTACAAGTGGGATACACCTGGTACTTATGCAATTGTTTACAAGAAAGAGTTTCCAAAAAGCTTAATATTAAAAATCAGCTTACTACTCGATCCCTTGTCTTTGTAATGTATATTGTACTTAGATGATATTTGATAAATAAAAAATATTGTTTAAACTAATTGTTTACAAGTAGCTTACCGGTTTTATAATGTTTTTCCAAGTTATTGAGATGAAAATGCCAAAATCAGCGTATTGTCACAATTCAAGGGCAGTTACTCTGTACTAACTCTTCTGTTTCAAATGTCAATTATAACATGCATAGTCAATTAGCCTTTATAATATATCATTTTAGAATTTCAAAAATTTAGATAATATTCGTTTGAGATAATTAGTGGAATACTTTTCGTGACCCGGACAGGCGCTGTCCAGCTGCCAAATTTGATTTATAATACAGCTGGGTGAAAAGAGCATATTAAAATCAATATATATTTAATTTTATTTTTAAACTGTTATAGTATCATATTCTTTCGAAAATAAGTAGAACATATTGGAATACTTTAATGCGTTTAAAGATATGTTTAAAAATTAAATAAAAGTATATTGATATTTTAACATTTTGTAGAAGAGGGAGGAAATTAAAACAAAACAAAAAAACTCCATGATCTGAAAAATTTGAGGAAAAGTTAAATATCATAAACGACCGTCGTCATGGGAAAATGGACCTTCGGACATTTTTACATTATTCGACAAAAATTGATCACAAACAACAAAACATCAATATTTTTTGTCAACCTCCTTAAATGCAAAACAAATATTCAAAACTGATAGCCACTATATTTCCTGCACATAAACATAATATTTGCTTCAAATTACTATAAGACCATTGCTATGGCATCAGTGATTCAAAATGATTCTTTTTTTCTTATTTTGGCGATACCCTATGAAAAGAGCATATCATGGAAAGAAGATATGAAATAGTTCACCAGATATGATATACATCGAAAGTGTATATAATTTTGCAACAAAGAATAAATTATGCTGTTATAAAAATGATTATCGCTATAATTTACTGCCCATGTACATTGAATTGAGTTTTGATGTCATATTGTGGTGTGTGACGTCATTTTTAGAGTAATCAATGATACTTAAGGTTCACGTCTTCAGATTGTTGTAATCTACTCGACGTATGTTACTGAAATTTTCCCATCTTGATATTGAAATATTGCTTGTTCTAAATATGCAAGGAAGCTACTTTCCTAGTATTTTGTCCGAAGGCACATCTTCCCGTGTCGCTGTTCAAATGTATATTTTTCTTATTTTAATGTTTTGAACCAGTCTGCTTTTAGACGTGAAAAATATGGGTTCATATCAGGGCAAAACAACGTCTTTTTGGAGTGTAATTACAACATATGAAATGAACATGTAATATATGGATCAGATAAATTTAGAATATGATATTAACCACAAAGAAACAAAACACTTAGCATATCATCTTTCAAATATTGGAAGTTTGCATAAAAACTTACTTTTCCCACGTGCATAAATAAGAAAACTGTTTGCCTATCACAAGTCTTTGAAAAATGTATCCAGAAAAAAATGAAGCACAGCAACATATCATTTTTAGTGATTTTTGTGCAAATAAATTCAACTCTCAAAATAGCATATAACAAATAAAGTAAAATATTATAAAAATCCACTTTTCAGTTCAGTACATCCTTAAAGACAATGTGAACAGACGAGTAATTGTTAAATTCACCAATTCTCAAGCGCGACATGGAGTTTATAGCGCTAGAAAGTCATTGTGTAGTGACAGGTTTATGCAGAAAAACTTAACACCATTCAGGGAGTATTTTTATGAAGCCTGGTGTGTGTGTGTGTGTGTGTGTGTGTGCGTGCGTGCGTGCGTGCGTGCGTGCGTGTGTGTGTGTGTGAAGATAAGAAGTTAAGAAGGGGCAATTATCCAGCCAAATACATAACAGGGTTATGTATCTGGTAAAATCCTTCTCTTATACTGTTGTACGTTTGATAATGCACAGGTGTTCCAAGTTTGAAAGTAATAGCCTTGATAATTTGCATGTTAGTGACCCAAGCGCAAACAATCAGATTAGCTACAAAAGATAAAGTCCAAAACTACTACACCCTCCCCATTCCCATTCCTTTCTATTTTTGTTCTCAAAAACCCGATTGGTATGTTGAAGTACATTATCCATTATTGTTTTGTTAAAAATTTGAAATCAATCTAACCAAAAATGAAGAAGCTATGTCAAATTCTCAAAATCAACCCAAATCCATTAAAATTTATGTTTTTTACCCAATAACATAGGTGAGACTCCGCATCTTTATGATACAATGTGAATAAGGGTATCAGGTGAACAAGTTTCCCAAGTTTTAAAGTGATAGCTATGATAGTTTTCATGTAAGTGACTTTATCCACGCTGACGACAACGACAACGACGCCGACAATCAGGTGACGACATTAGCTTGTTGTTTTTTTTAAATCAGACAAACAACAAATGATTTGTTTTATCTTTAAGCAACAAAAATGTATACACAAGTTTTAACACATTAAAGTGAAAACAATATGCAATATATGTGGCCATGAAAACTCAATTCCCAAGTAATATTATAACATCCAATGGTCTACCAGTAAAAATAAATCAGTGTTATAACTGCGTTTCATATTAGTCCAAAACTAACAAAAAACAACAGACAAATCTGAATAGTTTATCATAATATTCATTGCATACAAATACAATTTCAGGTACTGACACTGTCATTTTGAACAGATGTGTTTCTAAAATGAAGTTTCCTTTGTAGAACTTTGGCTTGTTATGAAAGGTACATATTATCCACAACTCCATGAACACTCCTACTCTTTTTAAGACTGCGGATGAACGACCACCGGATATTTGGGCAAAGCTGAGCACAGATAATTAGTTTTCGCGAGGAACATGTTACAACCAGGGTAAGTTAATTTCCGATACTTAATCTAATACATATTATCTTTGGGGAGGCTGCGTTTTTGGTACGTGGCTTTCCCTGTTTGATATTATTTTTGTTTTTTTGGGTACTTCAATGATTATTTTAGTTTAGTGTATACCCGAGCTGTAAATGATGTAGGTTAATATGTTAAAATACCAAAATCAAGATCGCCTGCTCACTTGAAAAGTTCGACCGTAGGTAATGTTTACCGTTTTATTTCGCAAATGTGTTTAGATGTGAATAACCTGAATCGAGTAATTTATTTGCGCAAGAACCAGACATAAGTGTTCAAGATTGTATCAACACGTTATTTCATGCCTGACTTTAATTTAATGCTCTGGGACATGTATATGTCTTTACAGAATACTCCAAACTCCAAAAATTAACACAAATGTAAGCATGACTTTACTTTGAGTATTTCCTTAGAATACATCAGATTCTGAGTAGAGTTGTGTAACTTTTACTCCCTGTTAACTCAGTAAACTTGACATATGGCACTTTACTGATGTAATATTAAGGTAAAATGCAAATAATGTTAGATTTACCTTCTACAGATCATATGACAGGTTTTCATATTTTTCTGAGGAACTGTCCATACAGTTCGTCCTGGAAATGATCATGAATAATGGATGAGAGATGTTACATTTTTTTGTTTTTCTCCTTTAAACATAATACATATTTTCTTCATTACACTAAACAGGGATCCTGCAACCATGTCATGCTATAATAAACAGATGATGAACATTTATCATTTTAATTTATTTAGAATGAATTATGAAAGTGCCTACAGAATGAAAACAAATAATATGAACAAACAATATTTGAGTGCAATCAGTTTTTGTTTGTCTACATACTTGAGATTAGTAAGTACCGTTGTACAATAGATGAAAACATCTACTAAGAGAATCAAGACCTGTCCCTCAAAAGTGACGAATGCCCAAGAAAGACGTGTCTCACAGTCTTTGTCCTCTCCATGTGCTCAATAATTGTGGTATGCAATTTTAAACTCCATGCGACAAATTGACTTGAAGTGCTAGACATTTGGGTCAAGTTATTTTTAAATCAATCAATGCATGACAAAGTTATAGTCCAGACACGAATGTGTGCATATATACAGGATTCCATTACCGTCAAACTCTGTGTGACATTGACCTTCGTGGTATGGACGTGGGTCTTGCACGCTACACGTTGTCTTGATGTGCTAGACATTTGTGCGAGTGACCTTGACCTTTGATGTAGGGACGTGACACGTCGTCTTGATTAGCTGATCATGTGTGCCAAGTTATTTTAAAATCTTTCAATGCATGACAAAGTTATATCCCAGACACAAATGTGTGCATATATAGAGGAATCCAGTGTGACCTAGACCATTTAAGATAGGCTCGCGACACATTGTATTGATTTGCTAAATATTTTTGCTAAGTTATTTTCAAAGCCTTCAATGCATGACAAAGTTACAGTCCGGACACGAATGTGTGCATATATAAAGGATTCCATTATCTCCAATCTCTAAGTGTGACCTTGACATTTGAGGTAGGGACGTGGGTGTTGCATGCGACACGTCGTCTTGATGTGCTAGACATTTGTGCCAAGTTATTTAAGACTCCTTAAATGCATGACAAAGTTACAGTCCGGACACGAATGTGTGCGTATATAGAGGATTCAATTACCTCCAATCTCTAAGTGTGACCTTGGCATTTGAGGTAGGGACGTGGGTTATGCACGCGACACGTCGTCTTGATGTGCTAGACATGTGTGCCAAGTTATTTAAAAATCCTTCAATGCATGACAAAGTTACAGTTCAGACACGGATTTGTAAGTTGGGACGCACATACGGACGGACGGACGGAGGGTGCGATTTTAATACGCCACCATTCGGGGGCATAAAAAGTACTATTTCACATTTTATTTGATCATGTATCATGTATAATCATCACTTGAATTTAACTTATTATACTCATACAGAATACAGTTTCTAATGCATACCTTGAGCAGGGTATGGTTAAATATATGCTATACATAATTAAAACAATGCTGGAGCATAACATCCTAGACCTTGCTTCACTGTGCTTTCACTGAAAACAGTTTAAACCTTGAAAACACAAAAACATATGAAGCACATAAATGTTTACATTTAGCATTTTGAACTTTTACTCATGTCATATAATCTATGATTTTAATATATCAACAGGTACAGCAGATACACTGATACACTTTCTATGCCATAGACATGTTTTTTTTGTAGGCAATATTGTACACTATCCATAAATTAGAAGCAGTCGAACAGAAGGTCATGAATGAAATATTAAAGATACAGTGAATACCCATATCCAAAAACTTTTCTAAATGTTTTCCAACACACATCATGTACATGAAACATTGTATTAATTTAACTTTTTGTAATGAAATAATTCAGGTATCAGGGATAATAAATCTATGAAAAAGTTATGCCTGCATCAGGAATTGACACTGGATTTTTCATAATGTTTATATGATTCCACAATTCACCAGAGTACACCATACCCCTACCCACTCCCAGTAAATTTTTGTCACAGTGGTAATTATTAGTGGTTTTATACCTATTAATATTTGCACGAGTTCTACATGAAATGTGACAACTAAAACATTTGATCATATAGTATCAGGTGACATCTATTTATATACAGTATTCTCTCAATAACAAATAGTGTGTAAAGGAAATCATAACATAACAAATGGTGATTGGTTTAGTTGTAACATGATAAACATCTCACACTTTCTCATGCTTGGAAATATTTTTAGTTCACACAGTTGGACAGATACAAAGCTAGGATAAAGATGTAGTATTCCTAGCTGCATCAATTTAATTCGTCAAGCAAATGTATTATTAAAACTCAGGTAAATCCAGGGTTTCCCTTGTCCCAGTCCCCTTGGCTTGGCCATCAATATCAGTTATTTTTTATTTGGTTATTAATACATTTGGTTAAATTCATTTTATCCAAATATTGTTTACAGTTAAAAGCTTTTACTGTATTGAAGTAATTCATGATTCTACTTAAGTAATGTTTGTCCTAAATTATTGTTGTGCAATAATTTGCTTTTGCTTTTTGTTGCTTTTCTATGTTTTGATTTGTTTTATGCTTATTCTTGTGTTCTTGTATTTGTAGGACACCCTTTTTGTTACATAATAACCTACGAAGGAAACGAACAAAAAGGATAACATAACTCGTTGAACTTCTAGTTATTTCATTGTGACCATCATCCGACGTATATATATGTGATATTTAATATATATACTCGTATACCAATAGTCACATGTTTAAAAACACATTATGTCTTCAGTCTTGTGGAACAATGTGAATTATTGCCGCACTTGACTGAAATCACCATCAGATAGTATGCAGCTTGTATGATGTGTTTGTAAACAGACTAACTCCGAAGTGTCCTTCTTCTACTTTCGGATTGTATGGGCTTTATCTGCAGACTAATCAAAACAGTAATGCACAAACTTGAACAAAGAAACATGAACTCACCTCGTGAAATTTCATTCCCGTTCGAGCCGAACAGATGAAGAAATAATTAAAAACCAACGCTAAATATCTTCACATATTTGATATTAACGTATGCAGTCACTTGGCGAATATTTTATGTTTCTAAATTTAGAAGCATAACATGTCTTCACAAGCCTAAATAAGATAGTCTAAAATATCTTAAACATAACGAGCAACATTTATGTGAAACATTCATAGTATTTCAGCTCATATAAAAAGACAAAACAGTGTTTACACACACGTATACTATCTTTTAAATCGTTTTACCGATTACGATAATGACGTCATTTGGACGAAAAGTTGCTTGGCGCTTCACCTTAAACAAAAACTAACACAAAAAACAATACAAATACATGGGAAACTATGTATTGATATAACAAACATATTTAGAATGTTTCCTTCATGTTAAAGATGTAAATATATAATTGGTTATACGTTCATGTTATTACGACATCGATATAATTTCGAGAGTAACCTTCCGTTATTCAGAATGGCTCGAATATTTTTATCTCGTCCTAAATAAATCGGTCAATAGGAAAATTCAACAAAAGATTTGGAGTGTTTGTGTGTGGGAGGCGGGGGAGAAAGCTTTGTGATGGGCAGAACTAATCAAGCAACGCCACTGTAACTTTGATGTAACAATGAACATTAAAAAACAGGTGAATATAACTAAAGTAAAGCCCTTTCGGTCATATGATTTCAGTACTTAAACTAAGCTTAATTTTCATGACCATGCTACTAGGTCATCAAACCTGAATACGTTAATCTATTCTAAAAGTATTATGTTCTTGATTAAAATATCATTGCTCTCAAGAATCACTACAAATAGAATCGACCTTGCAGAATGACAGATGATTTCGCATGTGAAGTGCCTAATTTGGCATATTGACACTTCTTCATTACTTTTGCAATGCAGTGATCAAACCCAGGACACATTTATATTGACCAAACGCGCTTTCACAGCCTCATAACAGCACTTCAGTTTAGCCAAACCATGACTTGTAACTTTGGATTTAATCTTAAAGCGTTAAACCAAGACAATGGTTAGGTAGCCGTACACGGCTTCATAGACTTTTGGTGTAGATAGCCGGGACTGTATTATTTACGGAGCTACGCGCGATCATTCTTGAAAACATGACAGTTTAATTTATATCAAGTATCGTCTACGTATCGGTACAGTTATTTCTAATACATTTATATCTAAGCTTAAGAAATAGCCATTGCGTTTTTCGCCTTGTAAACAACTGGAACTGACATTAATCAATCTTCCTCCGTCTTCATCTCAATTTCATGGCAGACGCTGTTTAAAGGGAATTGAAATGCTAGAATATGTTTTTTACAGTTAACCATTACCAGTAATACGGATATATTGCTGACTGTTGATTTTAATACACGAACAGTAGTTATAAATGATTGCTTACATGCCCCTCATGGCTCCATTGAATTTTAAGCATATTTTGATATTTTTGAAGATGACAGTACCTCATTCTGGATTCAATGCAATTAGAATGTTTAACCTTTTGTCATGGATGTGTAAGACTTTTTTTACACGAATAGTTTACATAGCAAACGGCCATTTGTTTAGGGACAAGAGTAAATGCCATTGTACATATAAAAGCCATTCCGAAAGTAACAATATACTCTTAGGGAACTTAATATGATGTTTTAAAGTAATTTTGATATACAAATTGCACCGAGTCGTCACACCTCACCTTAAGTTTTTAATTGAACTGAAAAATACAAGTACTGACATAAGAAAAGGAGCCATAAACTTGAAGCAGTTTATATTTTAATAGAAGCACACACGATTGAATTGTGTTAGGTATCTTAACACATAATTTCATTAACCAGTTGTTGAGGGAAGTGACGGATTTTACTATTTGTTTGATACAGATTGTAAAACTAAACAACAGTTACGTGAATACGTGAATGGAGATACACTATATTTAGAAGCAATCTAAATGCAAAATAGAATACTCATCTGACTGTGACCAAAATCATAATTCATACTGCAATGAACAATTAAATAGTCTAATTGATTCATCAAATAGCCCATTGACATCTTGAAATAATAACAATCACTGCGGATGAACGACCACCGGATATTGGGGCGAAAGTGAGCACAGATAATTCGTTTTCGCGAGGGACGTGTTACAACCGGGGTAAGATAAAACCCGATTTTCACTCTGATGCATATGATATTGTGTTTATTTGTGTTATTTCATATACGATAATGACTGTCCAAGCCGAATGTATTCTCGATGT
>JAUMHA010001484.1:0-10023 GCA_032359765.1 Saxidomus gigantea
AAACGGTAATACTGATAGTATTTTCCAATCAGATTTCCAGTTACAGTACAAAATATTAAGAGTAAACAGAATTGAACGAAAGAATCTTCGCTTAATAAATTAAAATTAAGATTCAGTGTTATAAGGACCCAGGCAGTTACAAGGACTGAAGTTAAATATTTGATCAAAACATTGATACGCGACTGACTTCTTTATGTTGTAGACGTGTTTGCAACTGTTGTATCTTATTTGAATTATCTGATGCCCTATTGTTAAAGACATTTTGTGACCTGTAGAAATCTTCAGTGGTATCTACGATTCTCAATGTAAAAAATAAACATTTTGATAAAAAGCCGGTTATTTTAGTCCGGAGATTTTGTAAACATCTCATTTATTAATATTTGGGAGATAAATCAAGACACTGATGCAAAATGAAAAACAAGAGGGCTATGATGGCCCTATATTGCTCACCTGCAACAAGTGTACTTACATAAGGAAGTCACTTGTTTCTAAAGGGAGTCAATAGTTGCTAAGGACGTCACTGGTTACTAAAGAAAGTCACTGATTGCTATAGAAGTCACTTGTCACTAAAGGTCACCAGCTGCCAGGGACAGTCAGTAGTTGAAAAGGGAAATTACTGGTCACTACGGGAAGTCAGTGATTGCCAAAAACAACAACTGTTTCTAGTTGCTAAGGACGTCAATGGTTGCTATGGAAGTCAGTGGGGGCAATATGATGCTAAAGGTTGCTAAAGAAGGCACTGATTGTTAGGGAAAATTACTGGTTGCTTTAGGACTAAGTTGTCGCTAAGGAAGTCAATAATTGCTAAAGAAGTCACTTGCTTCCAGGGCATTTCACTGGTTGCCAAAGAAGTCACAGGTTGCTAAGGAAGTCACTTCTATGCCTTGTGGTTTTGGAGAAGAATATTTTAAAGGTTTTCCTTCATAAGTCTCTATAAAACAAGTGATCCCCGGGCAGAGCCAATATTGACCCCTGGACGTATCTTACTACATTTGTATTCATCTACGCTCTAGGCCTTGTGGTTTTGCAGGAGATGTTTAAAGTTTTCTTATATCAAATGACCCCCGGCTTGGGTTAATTTTGACCCCGGGGGTCATAATTTGAACAAATGTTGTAGAGATCCACTAGACAATGATACAGATTAAATATCTAAGCTATGGGTTTTGTAGTTTTTGAAAAGAAGACTTTTAAAGTTGCTCCTATGTCTATGTGAAAATCAGTGACCCCTGTGTGTGGTCAATTTGACCCCAGGGGCAAGATTTGAACAAGCTTTAAAGAGATCTACAAGATAATGTTACAAACCAAATATCTAAGCTTCAGCCTTTGTCGTTTTGGAGTAGAAGATTTTCAAAGATTTTCCTCTATAAACAAGTTACACCCTAGGAGGGGCCAATATGGACCCTAGGGGCAAGATTAAACAAATTTGACAGGGGCCCACTAGACAATAATGTATACTAAATATCTAAGCTCTAGGCCTTGAGAGTTTGGAGAAGATGTGTATAGTTTTGTCTATAGAAACCTACGTAAAATCAATTTTAAACCTTGCTAAGAGTTAATGAAACAATAATAATTCCCCTCATAGACATTATTATGCTATTAGAGCGTTGGATACCGGTATATCAGAACAACAACTTCATATAACGATACAGTTTTTTTATAGTCAAAATAGCTCAATTGCATCGGTTTCTTATAGAAAATCAATGTTTAACAACATTTTATCATCATTATAACTTATCCTGTCTAAATTAAAATGTGTTTCACTTGGAATCCCTCGCAATCGGGTAGAAACTGGGGTTAGACACTTTGTCCGAAGTGGAAACTGGAATCAAAATGAGCATTTTTAAAGCCTTAGAGCCTAACAGTTATTTCAGTGTTCTACATTTTAAACACGAGCGACAGACAACAGTGGTTACAAATTGTCTGAACGGTATGTTAAATATAAACATAATGAACGGATTAACCGCACTATTCAGTATGAACGACCTTCGCACAAGAAGTTCCCCAACTGTCATTATTTTAGCGCTTCCGCTGAAATCTGGTGTCGCTGTCAGCATGGCAACATAGTATGGAACAAAACACAACGCAGATATAATTGTAATCACCACGACCATCAAGGATATTTTTATCTCCAACCATTAAACATGCATGTGGGTAATTTTGCGTGCAAGAGTCCCATTTGTGTTTATTTTGGTATCTGCGAAAATAAAGTATTAGGTTTCAACATTAAACCGCGACTTACTCATGTGTTTATGATTATTATTGTCAGTGTATGTTCATTTAAACCTTTCTTCTCTTAACTTCCTGATGAATGAATCCATCTAGTTTGAACGTGTTCTTGAATAAATATAAAAGATGACACGAGCAAAAGAAATAAAACCCAAATGTGGTTGAAAGGAATACAAGCTACTATATCAACAAGCAGATTTCACAAATTTACTGAACTATAAAATACGGAACTCACTCGTCTTGTGCTTATTGTGTAGGTCTTTTCTGTGTTTGTCTTTATAATTACGACTTGCTCATTTTCCAATGGCTTCTCTGTAACGTGATCAGTATCATCTTTCTGCTTGAAGTCGATATGAACAACGTCTGTACTTGACCCTTCGTTACTGGTTTCATTGTGAGATTGGCTTAAGTTGAAACTGACCAAATTGCCATGTCTTTTCATCGTTTGCTTTGTCTGTACAATTTTTCGCACAAGAAGGATATTCAACAATACGAAGGCACACATTATTCCTCCATGAAGGCATATATCCACTATATGGAATACTGTTTCTACTTGTTGAAAGGGTTTTTCTTTTGACATTAGGCAAATACCGCCCTTTATAGTCATATTGCTGTCAGCTGTAATGTTGAATTTAAATATGTCAACAGTGGCAATGGTCCTCAATGCCAGCATGAAAGAAAAGATTGTTTGTCCCAAAATAATGTATCTGGCCACTTTGAATGTCATTTGTTTGGAAAATGGAACACAGACACGGCGGTACCTGTCGACAGCTATCGCCACCATAAACAATAGGGAATAAGCTATTAACCAATGTTTCAGTACGTAAAACTATTTACATAAATTATGACAACATCCTCTGACAAATAATTGAACAGTGCAACTATATCCTTTATTAGAAGCGCATTTGTAACAGCGTCATTTATCGACAAACATGAAATGAAAAAGTTAATAACCGATTTATGTGCTTTCCAGATGTAGAAAATGGCGGCAAATGTATTTCCAATCAGTCTAATAATCACTATCAACGTCATAAGAACTGTTGCAGGCGTAAATTCCTCTGCGTTAATTTGGTTTACATCTTCAATCGTTTGTAATTTCTCAGAACTCCCCATGCCTAATAACATTCATAATAGTATCTAAAGTTAAAAAAAACCCAGCAATTAAAACATATAGCTTGAATTCTAAATTCAACATTAAAGAACGTTTATGTTTATGTGGGTCCAGTAGATAGTCGAACAGTATTTATAAAACATATACGGAAGTAAATAGAAGAATAATTAATTTTGAAAACAAGTTTTTATTTCTTTGCTATGCATATTTCAGATACGGTGAAATCTACCTCAAATACATAATGAGGACATAAAGCTTTTAAAAGGTAGATTCTTCTCACTGTTAAACGTGCAATGTTAAACTAGAAAATTTGGTGCGAATCTTTTGCGCCTCGTGGGAATCTTCAGTAGCAGCTTTAGCTCCTTTTCCTTTCATGACTTCTTTACTCTGCAACCCTGCTCCTCCCTATGAGTTGCATTAATTGCATGCCCAGTTTTGCACTACGAGGGTCCTGCAAACAGTTGTGTCACTCATGGGATTCCGTAAATTTATCCAAGGTTTATTTTAAAACGTTTCACTGCACTTAAATTCTATTTAATAGCCACCCGTTGATTTCGTGCAAATTGTTTTTCAAATGACTGAGATATTTAAGTTTGAAAATATGCACTTATGTATATTGACCATTTTATAATGCACTTTGTAACATGGCCGGAAAGACTGAAATTCGTGGCTATATAAAATGCCGCACTAGGTTTGGTATAAATGCAAAGCAGATATTTGATGAACCCTGTGATATATATGGAACTTAGTTCATATCTATGCATACAATTTGTAGGTAGAATAAAGCTTTTAAAGCTAGGAAATTGTCTGTCAGAGATGACGCCCGCCTTGGTAAACCTACAATCTGTACTACTACTGCAAACATCGCTACCGTAAAGGCTGTGGTGGAACACAGGATGCCCGCTTTTCAGTGAAAATTATAGCCATAAGTACTGGCATATCAGAAGGCAGCGTGGAAACGATTCTGAAGAAGCTTTTGCACCTGAGAAAGATTTGTGCTAGGTTGGTACCTCATTTGCTCAGCAAAAGAAACATTATCTAAAATGTGCCTGGGAACTTCTGAAAATAATACAACAACTGTAATAGTCGGTTTATTTCTTATAATATGGCGTCTTCTTGATGACCAGTCATCAATGAAATCAATGTTATTTGTTTTAAGAAAATGTACAGTGTCTATACCTGTATGAGAGGTATCATGCTGAAAAATGCATTGGTGTTGTTATGGAACAGATGAATGATTTTTCATTGATGACTGGTCTGCTAAAAGTCCCGATCTCAACCAAATCGAGCACGTCTGTGATATTCTTATTTAGCATAGTATATATTAGTTTAGTATATAAGCTCTATGCCTTATAGTTCATATAAAATAACGTTTAAGTTTTTTTATGTAAATGTAAAATAAAGTAACCACAGTGCAAAGTCAATTTTGACCCGTGGATATTAATTTGAAAATATAGGTAGAGGTCAAGTAAGCAATGCTACATGCTAACTATCTTAACTTTTTCTTATAATAAGCATGTAGTAACAATGCGACAACAAGTATAAAGGAAGACTACTCCAACACTTTACAAATATCAGGAATTAAAGTAGTACTAGCTTTCTCAATTGCCAGGAGGTAAATAGGTTAAAATAAAAAACCATACCCGGTGGAGCCACTTTGTATCCCAGGTTTATGATTTATATAACTTTTGTAGGGGATCGTCCAAGGATCACCCACACCAAATATAAACATCCAGCAAGCGGTTTTGGAGAAGATGTCATTTGAAGTAAAATGTTTACAGACACTGGACGCCGGACGGTGATTGATCACAATAGCTCACCCTGACCATATGCTCAGGTGAGCTAGAAAGCTCGTCAATGACCGGCCCATTCGATAGTGATGAAAAGAGATTTAGTTAACATTTAGGCAGAAACAGAAACTACAAAATGGCCGATAAACGATTTACGCACGTTTCTAGATTTTATGCATTTAGATAGTTTGGACACAAAAAGTTTGGACACAAAAGTGTAATTAAATTACTCTGAAAACACATTTCTCATGTTATTTGATGAACCTCTTATCTATTGACTTGTCGTAGGTCATAGTAAACATTATTCGCCCTCAATTGTGTTCGGATCAAACGAGTTGCTGCTTTTTCAAAAATAATAAACCAGATTTAAATTGAAACAGCTTATGCTAAATATACATGTACTCTGAATTGGAATATTTACATGCGGTCACACGACTGCCTCCTTCGGAAAATATGTGCAAAGAAAACGGGCTCGTGTGCAGGTCTATCTATGCAGGTATGTAATTTCCCTAGACAGACATGTCCACGTGCACATATAGACCTGCGCACGTGCATAAAGAAATACTTCTGAAAGAAAAGGGTCATTGTACAACAAAATCGTAGGTCTCGAAAGCACAGAAAAAAGAAACAAAAACACAATCGATCCAGTACGTTTTTTTATATTTTTAATACCAATGTTAATTTCTAGTATTCTATTGTAATTATGTGAAATATATATATCATTTCAAATATACATGATAAAAAGAGCATGTAGAAACTGTTTATTAGTGGCATGTCAAAATTATTTTGATGGAGACAGCATTTAAAGAAAACTAGTAATTTTGACATAAAAATTTCACTGAACTTGTTATTTAGCTTCATGTTATAGTTAGAATAGATAGCAAGTTCCGACTCTTTTTTGGAGAGAAAGAATAAAACAGTTTTTCTATCTTCCTACCCCATTTGTTTAGAACCGTTAGCGGTAATTAGTATTATCATTCTTTATCCCCATCTTTTAACAGATACATGTTGTTCGATCCAATCATTCTGTGATTTATTTTAAACTGAAACCATTGTAGATTTGGATATTTCGTTACAACAAAAGGGAATTTGTATGTGTATCTCCAATTGAAATTATTATTTAGATTAAATATGTTCCTCCATTTCCTATTAGAAACAGGGAAGACAGTTTGTTTTAACATATAATCATAAACACACCTACAGCCTTTTCTTTTGCTATTAATAACTTTCACTGTCAGTGGCTGAAGAGGTTTTTTCCCTTTATGGCATAATGCTGGAATCTTAACTTTTTTGTTTTCGTTATAAGAGTTCAAGTATTTTACTGCCAATAGATGTAATAGAAATGATCTTTTGATAACTGGTTAAGGAAAGCCATTTTACAACGTTCTTGCACTGTGTCAACAAACTGTTCTGATTGTGTTGAACTGTTTAGAGTAATTGGATATCTAATAACGGATGTATTGAATTTTATTACTTAGCCTATCGATATAGTTCGACAATTCACGTCCACATTTGTATCAGTTGTTTCATTTTCTTCTTCATATGATGGGAGTAACTTAAGTTCTATGCCAAAACTACTGAAATCATGTGAAAGATTCCCATTGTAAAAATAGCAATATTTCTTCATAAACATTTAGAAAAACAACCAACAACAAAAAACGATAATTGTAGACCGAAGAATCTGTTCATTTCGTGTTGAGGTCGATCGAATACCAGTAGGTTGTCAACGATATTTCGGGTGTAAAATCGCATTTTTTAATATTTGGGAGATAAATCAAGAAATGGATGTAAAATGTAAAGAGTAATTCATTGCTAAGACATAATGCAAAAATGTCCTCTCACAAACAGTTATATTCTGCTATTAGAGCTTTGGATATATCAGAATAAACAAGTATTTTATGATACAGTTTTAACAGTCAAAATAGCTAAATAACACTGGTTTGTTGAAGAACAATCAACAATATACCCTTATCTATCCTGTCTCAAGGGTTTCATTTGGATTCTCGTCCCATTAGGTAGAACTGGGGATAAACAATATGTCCGAAGAGGAAACTAGAATCTTAAAACCTCGCAATTATTTCTGCTTTTTATATTTGAAACACAAGCGACAGACAACACTGATTGCAAATCGTCTGAAGGGAATGTAAAATACAAACATAATAAACGGATTAACAGCACTATTTAGTATGTACGACCTACGTGCAAGAAGTTCCCAAACTGTCATAACTTTAGCACTTCCGCTTAAATCCGGTGTCACTGTAAGTATTGCCACACAGTATGGAACAAAGCACAACGCAGATATTATTGTCATCATCAATACCATCATAGAAATTTTTATCTCCACCCATGAAGCATGCACGTTGGTAATTGTGCGTTGAAAAGTTCTACTGCTGGTTTTCACGGTACCTGAGAAAAATGAAACCGTCTCTAAATCATGTTTTAAATAAATGGTAACTTTTTACAGGATATGTTCTTTTTTGTCTTAGCTCCCGGAAAAAGCACCCCAGTGACTGAACATAAAAGATGAAACAAGCAAAAGAAAAGAAACAAGCCAACAATACTCCCTCTTAAGAATGATGTAATATTTCAGCTCTATATTCTTCTAGGTACAAAAATATAATTTATCGTCATGATATAATGAGATGCTTGATGATGATATTGCGGTAGAGACAGGTGGATTACGTTTTGAATTGCAATACACTCGCAATTTTTATACAAGCAGATATCACACATTTACGTACAATGTAATTAGTGCCATAAATTACTCACCCGACGTACGCTTATTATGTAGATTTTGTTTGTGTTCATCTTTATGATTACCGCTATGTTTATTTTCCAATGGCTTCTCTGTAACGTGATCAGTACCATCTTTCTCGTTGAAGTCGATATGAACAACGTTTGTACTTGACTTTTTAATACTGATTTTATTGTTGGATTGGCTTAGTTTGAAACTGACCAAAGGTCGGTGCTTTTTCAGCGATTGCTTTGTCTGTATAATTGTTCGCACAAGAAGCATATTCCACAAAATGAAAAAACACATTATCACTCCATACATGCAGATATCCACTGTATGAAATATTGTTTCTACTTGTTTAAATGGTTTGTCTTTTGACGTCAAGCAAATCTGGCCCGCTACAGTTATATTGCTGCCGGCTGTAATGTTGAATTTAAAGATGTCAACAGTGGCAATATACCTCGATGCAACCAAGAGAGAAAAAACTACTTGTCCAAAAGTAATGTATATTGCCACTTGATATGTAATTTGTTTTGAAAATGGCAAGCAGACACGACGATACCTGTCGAAAGCGATTGCGACCATAAAACACAAGGAATTTCCAACTAACCAACGTTTCAGTACGTATAATAATTTACAAGCAATGGTGTTAATAGATGATAAGAAAGAGAAAAGTTTAACAATATCATAAACCAGAACTGCATTCGTAGCAGCGTCGTTGATCGACAAGCAAATAATGAAAAAATGAAATACGGATTTCTGTGCTTTCCGGATATAGAAAATGGCGGCAAAAATATTTCCCGTAAGTCCAAGAATCACTATCAGCGTCATTAGAACAATTGCAGGAGTATATTCCTCAGCGTTCTTTTGATCAACATCTTCAATGGATTGAAATTTCTCGGAATTCTCCATATTTCAGAATTTAGATTGATTACTTTATCTCAAGCAATATAGAGAATTAAAAAATATTCTAACACGACCAGCGAATAACTACATACACAAATATAACACAATCTATTTGGTGGTTATAGTGCAATAAACCGACCTTGAACGACGCTGTGCGCGTGTTGTGTTTTGGCTGTTCAGTTTATCCGAGGTACACCGCGTATACAACTTTTATGAAAGAAAGCATTCGCGGGAGAAAACTTCAACGGCAAAATACAGGTGTGTAGCACGCAAGTGTAATTTACGATCGATGAAAAATGTTTTCTCATATTCTTCAAATATTGTTTCAAATAAGTCGTGTCATTTTGGCACTTACGCATAAGAACTACAAACGAGGGTGATTCTACGATGAAATATATCATTTCTTAAACAACTTTCATCTGACACTAAATACTGAATAAAATGTTTACATTTATGTTAATATACTTAATATTCGTATAAGTTTAAAACTGACTGCGGAATAATATTTATGTACAACTAAGGTAAACAAGCAGTAATTTGCTGCTGTGCATATTTCGGATGAATGACTTAGATGAATAGCTCCTCAAATATTCAATGGAGATAAATATTTCAATAGGCAGACAATCCTTAATGTTAAACACACAACGCAAATATAAATAATGAAGTACATTGAAACAGAGAAACTTCAGTTTTTCAAGGTTAAAATATGCCATCTATTAGTATGATACAACAACAATATTGACATGACAACTTCATTTTCCTTCGTACTTTGATATTTTAATTGTTACGTTATTTCTTCCTGGTTAAAAGGGCACTCCGTACATCTAGCAGATTGAATAATCAAAACATTAATAATGTGTTCAATGAACTTTAAATGATAAATAAATACAAGTTTAGAGAACAACATAAATATATCGAAAAATGCCTCATTGCACCACAGATATGGAATAGAGAGACTGTAATAAATCGCTATCCACCCATTAATTGTACAACAACAACTTTCCATAGAGTGTTGAATGTTTTACGGTACTGCAAGATATTTTAAAACGCTGATTTTAACCGATGATGATGGCAATGTATAACTTACAGTTTAAGTTTAAGTAATATACTTGCAAATACAGTAAACTCCGCTTATAACGAACTCCTCGGGACCTATCAAATTTGTTCCTATCCCCGGAATTCCTTAAATCCGTATATCGAACAAGTTCCTTATATACGATGTATATATATCGAACAAAAATATATAGCGAACAAGT
>JAUMHA010001517.1:0-10022 GCA_032359765.1 Saxidomus gigantea
TTCGACGTCACGAACATTAAAATTGAGTACATTGATTCGAAAATGATGATATTCTTATGCCTTTCAGTTTGTGTGTTACTTTAATTATACCGGACAGGACTTTTGTCCTTAAGTATATATTCACTTCAAAAATGGCGCATAATTGTAAATGTTATTTATCTCGTACATATCAGTAAAATATTTCATTAAGATTTCTAAACATGATGTCAATAAATCTGCAAGGGGATTTACATTATTACCAGGGAAACAAATGATCAAGAATACAACATTTAGGAAAGGTATATATACATACAATAAGGCTAGGCAATACTATACTTCATGAGTTTTCAAACACCGGTAAGAATATATTGAAAATACTATTATTCATTCTTCAAAACGAACATACATTTGGAACTAAAATGTTGTACACAGCGCATGAATCATAACGTCTCTTCTACATTCAATTTTACCACCAAAGGCGTTGTACTTCGTACTGGTAACTCTTTTTGCAAGAACAATAGTATTAGCAGGTATTTCAATGAAACGTGGATATAAGCATTTTGTCTTTTTGGCCAGCTAGAATAAAAGCAAAACTAAATCTAACAATATTGCTCTATAATAATAATAATAATAATAATAATAATAAACTAGACTTATATTACCCAAGCCGTTAGGCAAGGGTAATATTTTGTCGAGGCGGGTAATATATCCCCATATATTACGTCAAAAAACAAATAACAATTTTTTTACCCTTCCCTTTCTTAGATATTTAAAGATTTCGTTTATGTTTTATTTATTTAACGTCTGAATGTAACCAGACCTTCAAATCCCCTTATGACACCTCAATGTCACTGCGTGAAGTAACAAAGCTCACGTTCAGCATGGGATACAGTAACGGGGTTATGTCAAGTGTATATTACCGGCTTGTCCGTAAATATCAATATCTATTTACGGATCGTTGACCAATCAGAAGACCGCAAATTTCGTGGAAGGGTAATAAATAATATATATAGAGGATAATTATTGGTGTTGGTGTAAGATCAGGTTATAATTTCACCGAGTGGGCATCAAAAGTGATATTTTTACGAGTGGTAATAATGTGTTGTTGTTGAATTTTCCATTTTTTTTATAATTATTTTTTATAAGATATCGAAAATCTCTGGAAACGTCATCAGAAAACATAGCGCAAATGACGTCATTTAAACGACGTCATCATCATATGGCTTCCAGCATTAATTACGCTCGGTATACTTTTTCACGTAAATCCGGATAAAAGTTTGCAAAAACAGTGAAAAATAAGAATGGTAATCCACTGTTCAAAAACTGTGGATTATCACTTTTAATTCACTGAGAAAACTCTATAATTCACTTGAAAACATAAAATAAATGTATGAATTCTACCAAGTTTGTGACATCAGCTAAGATAACTATCAGGGGACCAGGTTCAGACATCTCCGTAATGTCTTTGTTTCTGTGAGAACAGGGTCGCGTTATTTAGATTGATAAAATCCACAGAGACTTCAAACAACAAAAGAACCTGCCTTCGAACACGTTATTGCCTATTTTTCTTGCGGGAATTTCATTTGGAATACACGCACACGTGGGCAGAGGAGATAAATGTCGTAAACAATCTTGTGAGGATTTTGAGATATTCTGAAGTATATGTTTTAACTCTTTTGAATGGAGCTAGTCACAGTTGTAATTGTTGACAAATTATCAGGGACAATAAATCATTCATTTCATTTTTCTCCAGATAAAAATGTCCTTTTTGTGTCGCCCTTTCGGAGAAAAGGCGATACATAGGGATCGCTTTGTCCGTCCATCCGTCCGTCACAAAAAACTTAACGTTGTTTATAACTTTACCATTTCTTAAGATTTCTTCATTAAAATCGTATTGCTTATGACCAACAGGTCCTGATGCCGCCGAATTTTGTACGTCAAGGTCATATTTGACATAGTTGTGTCCCTTTTTGTACTTAGATTTTGTCATGAAATTATTGGTTATTCTGATAAAGTGTAAGATGGCGACACAAGTGTTCTACTGAACACCCATCTAGTTACATGAATTTGTCAATATTCATTTTTTAATTTCGTACTCTATGCTAGCTTGTAATTGTATGGTCGTCGTTCGTTCGTTCGTTCGTTCGAAACACACGTTGTAGTTTAAAAACATATTTCTTCTGCATCTTTGTATTGAAATTAAATATAATGCTTGAAATATAATGTCATTTTGTGAAAGTTCTAAAATAAAATGCCACATAATTCTTCTGTAGCATAGTTCCTTTTAAGTTGGATTTGTAGATTACTAGGCTTGAATAAGGCTGCTTTAAAGAACGTCGAAAATACAAAAATAAAGGTTTATAATAACTCGCGTAAACTTTCCGTAACCGTCACTCCTTGTGTTTGTTTGATTCATATTATGTTGTTGTTGTTTTTGTTGTTTAGAAACCTCAATACATGACACAATTATGATGATAAATACATGCGTGCATTGCCATGATTAATCTTTTATTTAGAAAATTAAGATAAAATTTAGTATATTATTGCGTGCGTGTTTGTTTCAAACTTCTTAGCTTTTAGTAGAATATATGGGTTCCGGAAGTTTTATCGAAGTCGATTATTTTATACGACTTTCATAATGACATAATAGAAATATTTGATGCGTTTCTGACAAATTTCTCTGAAATGTTATTTCTCTTCTAAAGTTCTTCTGCCTCTGAAGGAAAATAATTCCGTTACTACTTTACTTACTGTTGTCAGGGGTAATGATATTTAAACGACATTTATCGTGCACGTCTGTACGGTTGTACTGTGAATGCATCTTGTTAAAATTCGTGGATTTCTAAAATAATATATAAATAATAATTTGAAGACTTTGTCAATGTTATAAACATAATTTTCTGTATTAGGAGCAAAGTTCCATTTTCAACGTATCCGGATCTGCAAAGTATCTAAAATACTATGTGTGAGTATGTGTGGAACAAGTTTCTTTTGCAAAGAAAAAAATTCACATAGGACAACAAGAATCCTGCACGAGTCGCACGGATACATCGTTTTGCAAAGAAAATATTCACGTAGTAAAAACAAAAACATTCCGGCAAAATTGTGAACAAATGCACGTGCTTAAATAACGCGATTCCTGAAACGTAAATAAATATTTGCATACTTAGAAAAACAAAATTCATATAATGAAGAAGAAGAAGAAAATCTTTATTAATGCAAAAAAACCTAACAAGGATCATGAGCATTGCAACAATATATACATATACATATACAAAGTATATACAATAATATTTGATTTGATGAGAATTTTATCAAGGTCCGTCCCAAAGAGCATGTATGTTAGCTTAGTATTGGGATGAGACCCCTTATATACAATAATATAATGAGACCTTTGCATTTATACATTTTTGCGCTAAACGATATTGATATATGGCTTTGACCATGTGACCTAGTAATAAATTTGACCTTAGATTCTTTGACGAGTTTTCATGATGCTTCTTTACAAGATGTGGCCTCTTTTGTGTTCACAACATAAACCGTCATTCCAAGAGGTACATGTAGTTTCTATCAGTTCACCTTCGATGTGAACGAGACGCTTCAAAACATTTTATGTTTCAAATTCGAATGTAATTTATAATAATTTTTAATGTCATGATCAGCAATTGTTCCTTGATTTTATCTTGTACAGTAAACTTCGGATATAGCACAATTCGGATAATGATAAAGAACACACTCTTTAGGGCCCATTTTTTTTTCTTCAGTTTGTTTAATATGAAAATGTTATATGGATTTAAAATACTCCGGATGCAAGGTCGAAGGAGTTCGTTATATACGGAGTTTACTGTAGATCAATATGAGTGTAAGATAAGCTGACGTTCTTATGACTGATAAACTAAATGGCATTGTATGTAAATATGATATGATTGTGATTGTTACTTTGTCATGTGATGTATGTTGATGTGACTTTGGTGGGACAATGATTGAATACAATAATGTTGAAGGCAGACCAAGAGAGCCATCTCCAACAATATTCTGATAAGGTGTCATTTTTTTTATCATTTTTTTCATTCCAAATCAATACAACAGTAATCAACATTTTATACACAATACAAAGATGTACAGATATAATTTATGGTTCCAGTTGTCACAGACTGATGTTAATGTATAGATTTTGGAAGGTTTAAATTACAATCAAAAAGAAAGAAAGAAAAGGAAAAAGAGAAGAAACAAAAAAAGGAAGAATATACAAAACGAAGAAAGTGCTATCAAGGGAGAAGTCTACTGGCAAGATATTCAATTTTATACCTAAAGTTTATGTATTTGTTTTAAAGAGGTATTTCTCCCTACATGGTTCCCGACAGACCATCTCATAGGCGTATCTGATTCCATTTATTGTTGTGGACTGTCAGCTTATCCTTGCGATATGTTTTTCTAATAAGGTGTAATTTTATCTGCATTGATATGTTTTGAAATTCTACAAGAATTCTATGAAGGAAAATCAAATTCTCAATCAACGTCAATCTCTTTTGGCATTACCATATCGTATTAAATTTTCCTTGAATATTTTCAAATCACGTTCAACATAATCTGTTTAAAGTTGTAATGCAGATTGAAAATCAATGTTTATAAGTAAGATACAAATTTTAATCGTATTAAACACATTGAAACTAGACTTTTGGCGTCAGGTGTATGGTAACCAAAGGCTCAAAACAGTCTGGAAACACAACAGAAATCACAATTATATTATCTAAGCTCTACGTGCTCTGAAATTACAAGTACATGTAAAACAAAGGTCTACATATTGTAATACCTCAAATTCCGATTACATATACTTATACCAAAGTGGGTCATTTTCTACAGTGGATGTTTTAACTTCAAATCTCGGTTTATAAATACAACTTAACATCTTACATGTGCAAGTCATGCTTTATTTGACCTGCAGCAAAACGTTATCCGTTAATAATCTAGAACGGTTGCAAATTATAAAAAAAGTTTGCCTATGTCTTAGATGACAAGAAAACATTTCGAGCTTTTTAGCACTATCGGATACAAGATGAGCCCAAAAATTCGGCATAATGATCAGGAACATCTGCTGATACTTCAAATATAGATTCCGTTGCAGATGGTTAGCCTTCAGGGCTGTTTACATGGTAAATTTCACTTTATACTTTAAAAAATCAAAGTTTACCATGTAAATATGTCTACTCTATGTAAATTCTACATTTTTGGGATAGGGCCTGTCGCACCATGTAACATTTGTGTACTAAGTTCACACTGATTTTTAAAGGGGCATAAACAACAACTAGAGGAATTGTTTCACAGAATGTTAAAAATAGGATAAATATTCTTAAAATAATAAAAATGCATTTTTCAGGAAGACTATATAATTGAAAAATGTCACGTTATCTCCACAAAATCCTTTCCACCTTCAACTCGAACTATTAAATAAAGATTTTACGGTACTACAAACGCTCCCTTTTTGCTTATTCCGGGGGTGGGGTCGAAATAGTTTGGGCAAGAATTTTTGATTTACGTATCACTTACAGTTGTTATGTTATTTTAAGTTGCTAAAGTTATAGTGTGTGCCTCTTAAATCATGACTCAGATGTCGTAATAAAATTAAGATGTAATAACAATCATAATGGTGAGAATATAGGCAAAAAGGATAAAATGGAACAGAGCAGATACAGAAAATTTGACTGCATATTTTCATTTGGAATATAAACTTGGTAAGATGGTTAAAATATTCCAAAAAGAATAGAAGTACATCATATACATAAAATTTATCTTTCTTGCCTGTCAATGACGTCATCAATAATTTTACAAAACAGATACATATTATCAGGCTTTGCAAGTTTCGAAAGCGCAATGCTAGTTTTTAGATCAATAATTAAATATTCTGATCAAACCGTGGTTTACCATGTAAAACAAGGCAGTCGTAAAGACAGTTATATACCCCGCCGCAAATAAAAACATTAAAGGACTGAAAGTACTTAATGTTACTGAGCGTACATTTCTCTCAGAGGTGCACAGCATGGATTTCTAAAGGGCAAAAAAAGATACTCATCTGTTCAAGTGGTCAAAGAATAGGCCTCTGTAATGTAGTGATGTGCGGTTTGTGAGCGGACAAATTCAAATATTTGACCTTAGATTAAAAAGTTGACCTTGAGTCGGCATGGCAAGATCATCGGTTCTGCACATTATCTTGATGAAGTAAACATTTGACCATAGTATCATTAAAGTTCTTCAAAGGATTAAGGAGATATGAAGCGGACAGGAAATTCAAGACTTAAACCTTTGACCTTAAGTTGTGACCTTGACCCAACATGACCAAATCATGGGTTCTGCTCATTGTCTAAAATGGTGAACATTTGACCTGTGTTCATCAAAATCAATCAAGGGGTTATGAAGATATGGAGCGAACAGGAAATGATACATCAAAACGTTTGACATTAAGTTGAGACCTTGAGCCAGTGTGACCGGCTCATGGGTTCTGCACATGAACATTGTAACTGAGTAACATCAAAATCCTTGAAGGGATTAAGGAGATAAGGAGCGGACAGGAAATGTAACGGACGAACGGGCGGGCGGGCGGGCATACGGATACCTTTTTTATTCCCCCCCCCCCTGCCCCTACGCGGCTGGGGATAACAAAATACACACGGTTTACAAGGTTATGACCCTTTACGGAGTGGAACGGAGAAAAACGAACTCTAACAAAGCTACATAATGAATAATGAGAAATGGTAAGCAGCTCATTTCGTGTTCTTGCAGTTTTAAACCATGTAAATTGAAATATATAAGAAATATTAATGATTTATTTCTCACATAAACATTAAACATTATCTATAAAAACGTGAAGACAATCTTTATTTCATAAAAACACAATGTATACCTGCAATTTCGCAATAAACGATAAATACCAACACCTGCTCCCTCTTTGTACTTTACACAAAACACTTTGACATTATATGTAACATCAGACACCAAAAGTAAGGCAGTGTTGGTAAAAACTATTGAGTAAATGTAAGCTCAGTCAAACTATTAATGTGTTTGTGTTTTGATTGCACACTGTTCAAGTTAGCCAACAAAGCCAATGTTTTGTTGAATTAAGCTGTATAAGAAATTCGTCATTGAGTGAGACAAGTGATATGAAGTTCAGAAACCATTTGTCGAACATTTGTTGGACATCTTTAATAGTATTCACTGGGACAGTACTGACTAGAAGATCGATTACTCTATAGTAATTTTTAACTTGTGAGTGATATCATGGTCAGCATAATGTTACGGTGTTGAGATTAAATGCGTAGTAATGTATCCACAAAGGCTGAAGGACCGAGTTATAAATAACGAAGCATCTGAACGTTAACCCTAGTTAACCCATCGAGCACATACATAAATTATGCAAATATGATCCAAAGAAAGAAATCAAAACAGATCTTTACAATTATGTGGGTTAAAGTGATGTTGACCAAATAAAAAGAACAATGTGCAAATACTCAAGGGTACTTATTTTATGGACTTGCTGGACAAATACACGAAACTCGAACCTGTTTATTTCCCAAACTCAAGGAACTAAATACCAACAAACCCACATCCTAAATCCAGACTTTATACCCGACGAAGCTAAGTGTTGATATTAGACTTGTATATGCGATGGAATAATGGCCTGAACTACCTTCACGAGGAGTTCGACAAGTAGCATATGCATTCACCTTGAGCAGCGATCACAAGTGCTTGATACACACTTGCAAGTGACAGCATCCATAGCACATAAGAATCGTTAATCACCATCTATTGGTGAGTCTATGAACATCCTATCTACATTCCATAAGGGTAGTTATTACCAAAAGGCACAAAGTCGACATGCAATAGGCAAGTCAATGAACGCGCTTTCTTTCAAGCTGATAGTTAGCGACAGTTAATACACGGCAACTGCATGTGCACGCTATATTTATGTCAGACAGTTAACCACTATCAATATGGTACACAACCATCATTCGTAGGCAAATGCATGTGCACGATATCTGTAAGTAAGCCTGCAAGCAACAATCAATATGATTAAGACCCATCATTTCTGGGATAAGTGTGTGACCACGTAATCTGTAAAAGGTAAAGGTAATTTAAAAGTGTTTATTTATTGTAGGGTCACCCCTACTTAAAGGGCCAGCCATTTCTGACTATTGAGACACCTTTTTAACACATTTACCGCCCGAATCCTATCCAATCATCAAGCATGCTATCTTTTCAGAAGCCGTCTTTCTAATGAATAGATATTTGAATAAGTTTACTGATATAAGTTAGAGGTTAGCGGATCAACTGGTATCAGCAATTTTTAATTACGGTAGTGAAGTGTGGGGATTTACTCAAAGTAAAGTTAAGATACAAAAGGGGCACATGCTGTTTGTAAACGTTTATTTGGTGTTATAAAAAAAAGCATAGAATGATAACATCTTTGATGAGCTTTGTAGATTGTCTTTACAATCGCTAATATTCTTCAATAATATAAATTTCTAGATTACAATAGTGCGTACATTCATATAAAAAAATACGTGAGAAACTAGAAATTGAACAGTTCATGTTCATAAGTAAAATATCTACATTCTATTTTAGATTTTAATGATACATGGGTTATCTAAATGTAGGAAATTCAAACATATTTAAAAGTACACACAGAAGATCAAGTATACTACTGTGGCTCCAAGACTAGTTGACGTGTGGTATATTAAAAAGAGTATAGTGAAGGTTTTGTATTTTGTTTTAAAGTGAACTGATTCCGTTTAAGATATAAAATTTGATTACAATCAAGAATTTTACGTGTTTGAACTACACTAAACACACTAATACGGCCTTTTGACGCCAAGAATATAGACAGAAAGACTCAAACAATTCTTTAAACATCACGGAAATTACAGTTATATCTTCTTTCTTTTTTCTTTTTGGATAAGCTCCTGCCATTGAAATACTTGGAAACGGTTTTACAGGTGAAACATACACGAAATTCAAATTTAAAGAACTCAATGTACCTACTTAACTCAAATTTATCTTTAAATCTTGGCTTAGTTCTTAAGCTTTCAAACATAAGTCCCAAATACATTTAAGCTAGACCTACAGCAAAAAGGCTTATTGCAAATAGTATTTAATGCTAGAAAGATTCCAGTTTTATTAGATATGGTTTTAACATGGAAATGTAAATGTCAATAGCGTCTTCATTAAGTGAACCAATTAGCGAAACCTATCACAGTTTCATAAAAGAGTACATCGAAGAAACCTTGAAGCTGAATTCGAATAATAATTGGAACAAACATGAATGGCGTATGTGCATAGTAAAGTACTCCATCTATTGAAATCGAAAATCATAATACAGTAAAGTTCCGCTATCAAGACCGCATGATATCAAGACTGCCCTCAAAATTAAGACCAGACAGCTCAATTTCATAATAAAAAGGTTCCGCTATGACGACAGGCCACTTTACACTGGTCGGAATGGTGGTCTCAATATAGAAACTTTCATGTTTCAGGTTTTCACTATGTTTGAAAAATCGTGTTTGCTCTCACAACTTTCTTTTTCTAGAACTCCAAAATGCAAAATAACCACGCACTAACCTTCTACAATTATACGTAATATTTTGATTTTTCAGAAGTGTCGCAAATCTTTAAAAAACATTATCTTAGATTAAATAACTTGTTTATTCAGCTTGACAGTGAAGAAACTTTCAGATTATTCTTGCTTCCTTTAACCTGTTCCATGGCAGCGTAACTTTTACAAATGTCAATACTGTTTGCTTTTAATCAACATTTAAGCTGTTTCGTCAACCATCTTTTAAGTTGATACGTTTATTTTAGTTCGATCCGTTGCTTTTTTAATCGCTTTTGGACACTCATACCAGATGTTATCATGATCGCAAGATAAAAAGCGAGTTTTTCATCGCTGCTACCAATTTACAGTCGGCTGAGCCGAGGTACGTGTGGCAACAGTGTCCTTGCCGAAAAACACACCTCGTGCTCCGGCTGTGATTCGAACCCGGGACAATCTGTTC